>JAWPHD010014037.1:0-63982 GCA_037043455.1 Cyrtodaria siliqua
TCTCTGAAGTAGACATTGATGTTGACGGTACTTTAACGATTAGTGATTCGCTTCATAGGAGAGTTCTTTCCAGTATATGATTACTCTGGAATTTATACTTATATTATGATCATACACAGAGATCAAATGCATTAACGACAATTACCGCATGGTCATGACGATGCGGTTCATTTATTTATACACCATACGCAAATGTTATGTAGACAAGATTTTACAAGTCTGAATTGCATACTTATAAATGTAAATAAATAATAAAACTAGGAATCTACTTGACATGCTTAAAGTTCAAGCATGTACCGGTATATCCATTGTTTTATAAGTTTTGACCCACTCCAAAATGCGTTGTTACTGTTAGCAAGAACATTACTTATGGGGATCCACCTAAACAGCAAACAGTTTAGATCGAAATTTAATTATTGAAAGGCCTACTGTACCGTTTTTCCGTTAACATTTAAACATCATAGACACACTACACTGATGGAAACGTAATGCATAAATATGAAATACAAGTTATTAACGTGACGTTGTTAATCGACGTTCTTTTGACGTTAAATCGACGTTCTTTTGACGTTACAAAACGTTACCCAATATTGTGCGCGACTATAGCCGCTTCCAATGATCGAGTTATGCATTGTTTATATAGTGAAGGCAATGAATAGAAAAGATGAGCACACGTTGTTAATTCTCCTCATTCCTATGATATAGCCATATTGACATTTGGACATTAAATCTCGAAACCGAAACATTAGTTAACCATTTCATACGGGAAAATAATATTTGGAAAAATTGTCCAGGAAAATAATGTGTACTCGTGTATGAGACAGTCGACTTGTTGTTTAGTGACTTATTAACGCAATATATAGGGTATTGAGTGCAAATCCTATGGAAGATTGACTACTTTTAAATGAGTTCTCTCTTAATCCTAGAGAGGGTACTGAGTTCCACTCCTAGAGAGGGTACTGAGTGCCACTCCTAGAGAGGTTATCAAGTGCCACTCCTAAAGAGGGTACTGAGTGCCACTCCTAGAGAGAGTATCGAGTGCCACTCCTAAAGAGGGTATTGAGTGCCACTCCTAGAGAGGGTATTAAGTGCCACTCCTAGAGAGGTATTGAGTGCCACTCCTAGAGAAGGTACTGAGTGCCACTCCTAGACAGGGTATTGAGTGCCACTCCTAGATAGGATCTAGAGTGCCACTCCTAGAGAGGATCTAGAGTGCCTCTCCTAGAGAGGATCTAGAGTGCCACTCTTAGAGAGGGTACTGAGTGCCACTCATAGAGAGGGTACTGAGTGCCACTCCTAAAGAGGGTATTGAGTGCCACTCCTAGAGAGGGTACTGAGTGCCACGCCTGGAGAGGGTATTGAGTGCCACTCCTAGAGGTTATTGAGTGCCACTCCTACAGAGGGTACAGAGTGCCACTCCTATAGAGGGTATTGAGTGCCACTCCTAAAGAGGGTATTGAGTGTCACTCTGAGAGAGCGTACTGAGTGCCACTCTTAAAGAGGGTATTGAGTGCCACTTCTAGAGAGGGTATTGAATGTCACTCCTAGAGAGGTATATTGAGTGCCACTCCTAGAGAGGGTATTGAGTGCCACTTCTAGAGAGCGTAATGAGTGCCACTCATAGAGATGGTATTGAGTGCCACTCCTGGAGAGGGTATTGGGTGCCACTCATAGAGATGGTATTGAGTGCCACTCCTGGAGAGGGTATTGAGTGCCACTCCTAGAGAGGGTACTGAGTGCCACGCCTGGAGAGGGTATTGAGTGCCACTCCTAGAGGTTATTGAGTGCCACTCCTACAGAGGGTACAGAGTGCCACTCCTATAGAGGGTATTGAGTGCCACTCCTAAAGAGGGTATTGAGTGTCACTCTGAAAGAGCGTACTGAGTGCCACTCTTAAAGAGGGTATTGAGTGCCACTTCTAGAGAGGGTATTGAATGTCACTCCTAGAGAGGTATATTGAGTGCCACTCCTAGAGAGGGTATTGAGTGCCACTTCTAGAGAGCGTAATGAGTGCCACTCCTAGACAGGGTATTGAGTGCCACTTCTAGAGAGGGTATTGGGTGCCACTCATAGAGATGGTATTGAGTGCCACTCATAGAGATGGTATTGAGTGCCACTCCTGGAGAGGGTATTGAGTGCCATTCCTAGAGATGGTATTCAGTGCCACACCTGGAGAGGGTATTGAGTGCCACTCATAGAGATGGTATTGAGTGCCACTTCTGGAGAGGGTATTGAGTGCCACTCCTAGAGATGGTATTGAGTGCCACTCCTGGAGAGGGTATTGAGTGCCACTCCTATAGAGGGTATTGAGTGCCACTCCTAGAGAGGGTATTGAGTGTCCTTCCTTCGAGAGGAGGCGCTGATACAGATAAACATGAGAACTACTTACTCAAGATTATAATTTAAAACTGTAATCGTATACTGTGTATATCTGATTCATATAGTGGCACATTTGCCTTGTAACCGAAGGCTTGTCGGGTTCGATACGCCATAGCGTGTTAAAGGGGCTAGTGGCGATCTGAAGAAACCAATGGTGTCACTCCAAATACAAATGAAAACCATCCTGATATGCTTCAGTTACATATGAAATGCAATGAATTAAGCCGCATGTTACCTTCGGGTCAATTAATGTTTATGAACATGTTTGGTCCGGAAAACTTGAATACTTGGTTAAATTTTGCTAAACCAGGAATGCTAATTATATTGGGTTAAAATTGTTATCAGTTGTACATTTTATTCATTTAAGTGTACTTCGATTAAATCACCAAATGAAAAATAATTTAGAAAATGTTTGGTATGTACAAATAAGGTTTAAGTGATAGTGTTTCATATATAAACTGAAGCATGTCAGGTTTTATATAAGTAGGTACAAAACACTGTGCATAATAAACAAGTCAAATATACATTTAAAAATTGTCACAATAAAGCAAGTACTATATAAAACACAGTATAGGATAAACAAAAAGAACATATGAACATAAATTGTTAATTGATCCTATGTAATCCCGGTCTTGCCATTTTGTTTTCAGTTTACTTGTCCACATATATATATACATATATATATATATATATATTTTATATATATATAAAACACACTATAAAAAGCATGTGTTTTTAATTCGTCATTAAACAGTGTAAAAAACACAAACAAAACAAAAACAAACTGAAAAATGTTTTTTTAAATTAATTTATATTATGTAAACACTAATTTATTTTATGTAAACACGGTCTCATGGTATATTTGTTTCTGTTTACCTGTGCATTGCCATCCATATTTATAATCGTGTGTTTTCAATTCGTCATTAACCAGTGTAAACAACTCACAAACAGCAACAACGACAAAAGCAAAATAAAAAGAAAGTAAAAAACATTAAAAGCATAAGTTATCAATTGAATAATATTTAATAGCTACATGTATACAATAACTCACCATCTTCCAGTTCAGCATATAGTAATTTAAGGATAATCGGTATCGCTCTCCGGAAACAAATCAACACGACCACGTCCACAAATATTACTAATGTAACCTGGGCGCGTTCTTGATATTGTAACGTGCTGGTGGTTCAAGTGGTAGCGTACCAGCGCATTGTCGCCGTAGCCTCGTTAAAGTTTAAATAAAATGGACTCCGATAGTATACTTGTAAATAAATAAAACGCCATAAAAAAACCTATTTCATATTAAAATAACAAGGAAGATAAATAATTGAACTACTCGTGTGAACGTTTCCTTCTTTTAATTCTCTCTTTAGGAAATGTTAAATATCAATATCATCAACAAGTTAATATAATATATAACGAATGTAACAATTATTGACTAGATATAATACTCAACAGATTATGAAATAGTGAATCTAGTAGATCTTATCAAATGACTAAGATTAAAGTGTAATATTCAAAGTGTCCTTTTAGTTACTTCAAACTATGATAAATAAAAGATGCTCTCTTTAAAACAGACTAAGTGTCTTTTAGTAATTATTATTATAAACAAATTCTAAATAAATGCTCCCTATCAGTAGATATTAGATAAATAAATTACCAATGAGTAAATGAATCAAGGATGCTGGAAAATCAATGGAGGTCGGAGTCCATGTGCGCAGTTGACCTTGCCTTAAATACTAAATATCCCTAAAACTGTGCGCCGCACAAGAATTGCATGTGCGAAGAACGCCGCACAAGCATTGCCTAACGAAATACATAATAAACCGTGCAACGCCAAAGTCGCACAAAACCGCACAATGAAATATGTGCGCTTTTCCTACTAGCCTAACTAAAGACTGAAATTACAACGTATTCTACTATTAAACTATAATAAACAATAAACAATATTAATAAATGAATGATTTGTACATAAAACACTTACATTGGATAAACAATCTGACCTTAAATAAATGTGAAATGACTGTTTCAAAAGTATTTAAAACTCGATTTCAATTTAGCGCGCATAGCGTTGCTATAGAAAACAACCCACAATGCATCGGACATAAACATCCAAAATGGTTACCGGAAACATATTTAAAACAACACGCGATAAGAATAAACAACTAGAATTTGGCTGAATACATTCGTTACAAAAAGGTAACTTTATAGAATCTAGTCTAGATTATAAATTAGACTGAAAGCGTAATCATTATGTTAATAAATTACAAATATCAATCTAAAAGATCGATCTAACCTCAAATCGTGAAAACAAAAGTAGAATGCAAAATAGCGAGGCACTACATTAACCCCCTCTTAATGTGTTAAAGGTCCTCCTAACACCTTACAAATTGCAAATACAAAGTTAACAATAATAATGACATTAAATATGTTGAAAGTGAGTTCAAGTTAACACTCAGACAATGAGCTAAACATAATAACCCATTTACCCTATTAATTAAACATTAACATACTAGTATATGAGAAACCCTAAAGCATTTCCTATCACAATTTAGAATTAAGAGTTTTTGAAAATAACATCTTAATCATTACATAACTATTCCTTAAACATGACCTATATCACTTCCAACATTCTCTTAACATGAGTACATGTTTAAATATACCACAATATGCAATAAATACCACAACACATAAAGTATTTGTTGGTAAACAAGTTACAACTGTTCCTAAAAGTAATATTCACTGTTGTGAAAGTGTCACTGATTGTTCCTTCCTTACATATTAGCACTAGAAACGTCCTCAAATGTTTCTTCCTTAAATGTTAGCAGTAGAAATGTCCTCTATGTAAATAAACGTACTAGAATTGTCCTCTATGTGGCGTATGTAAAAAATTGTCCTCTATATGACTGATGTACTAAATTATAACCTCTTCCATCTATTTTTTTATTTCCTTTTCTCGGAGATGGTCGATCTTCCTCCGTCCGTTTGTAGGAACTCTGCGGTGGAGGATGGTCCTTTGGCTGGGCAGGCTTCAGCAGAGCAGTAAGAGACTGGAGGGCATCTTTCATATCTACCATGGCTCTCTACTGCCTTCTTACTGCCCTGGTGTTGTCTTCCAACAGTTTGCAAATGGTTGCCGAGTTGAGCTTCAGGGTGTCGTGTATCTCCACTAAGGTCTTGTTCCTTACGTCGGAAGCATCCGAGGTGGTCGTTGATGATGAGGAGGAACTGGATGATTCCGAGACACTTCTGGCACGCTTCATGGTTTTTGTTGGGGCTAACAAAGGTCTCATATCGCGGCTTGGTGTGCCCAGTAATGAAGCCAATATGCTTTCTGGAGCAGGAGATGTCGTTCTCATGTCAGAGTCTACAGTTGGTCTGGTAGATGTCGTTGTCACGTCAGAGTGTACAGGTGGTCTGGTAGATGTCGTTGCTGCCGATGAAAGTGGTGAGTACTGTGAGGTGATAACCGCTGTAGGTGTGCTGGCTTGATTTTGACACAGTAGTGGTAGTGTGGTCAATGGTGCTGATGGTGGTCTCTGTAATAATACTGGTGACCTCTGTGGTAATTCTGGTGATTTATGCATGAATGAAGGTGATCTCTGACCTCTGTACGAATGCTGGTGATCTATACACAAATGATGGGGTTGTCAGTGAAGCTGGTGTAAATAAGTATGAGGTGAGTGATTCTGATTGATGTGGCATTGATGTTGGTGTTGGTAGTGAAGCTGGTGTAAATAAGTGTGAGGTGAGTGATTCTGACTGATGTGGCACTGATGGTGGTGTTGGTAGCGTATGCCTGACGTGTCGCTCATCACCATCTAGTTGAGGGAAAAGGTCAATCGAAGTTGGCAGTGGGGCAAGTACACTTTGTTGAGCGTCCCATCCTGCTGACTCATCTGCGAAACTCAACGGGAATGCTGAGTTCATGGCCTCGGTCAACATATCGGGTGTTGGTGTGGTGTGTCCCTTCCTCTCAGCCAAAGATTTCCAGTGGAGGTTTGAAGCTTCCGCCGACAAAGCTACCATATCGACGTCTGATATGATGTAAGGTTTCTTGCTGGCGACCAGCATTTCTGTGTCCACTACACCTTTTTCGCGAAGCATGATCCGGTGCCTCCTGAACGTTGTGGTGTGCGCCAGCAACTCCTCCCACTTCATGCATCGGAAAAGGCACAATCCACAATGAAAGGGCGTCCCATCCTGGCTGATATTGTGCTTTATGATGTGATCTATCACTCTATACCTCGCCTCTATGTAGACCTTGTCATACCGATGTAGACATTTAAGACACTGGTATGCCCGACGTCCTCGATCGCTCACGGTTGACATCTTGTTCTGAAGAAGACAAACAAACAAAATCGTTGTAGTGCTAAGACTATTGGTAAACAGAAGTTTAGACCTCTTGAATGACATGACAAACTTCAACTGCTCTCTTATTTGGTTGAATCCAGTTTAATAACCATATATAATATATGTATGTTATTACATAAAATCATAAAACACACCTGTGGTTGTGTTGTCCTTCTCATAGTTTCTAGTGCCACTTGATCATGGTATACTTAACATCTTACTACTGTGACCGTTCTGCTGGCGACCTAAAACTTCAAGTGACCCGGTGGTGTAGTTAGACCCTTCTCTCGTTCACAGAAAATCTTCACCTTTGTCTGTCGGTGCTCTTTATATATCTCTCTAACATCCTTCGATCATCTTTATCTAGGACTCTTTTAGCATCTGTCGTAATGATCCACTCTCTGTCGGTTACACTATCCCGTGTAATTATTTACAAATCTTCATACTACTGTCTATGGCATACACCGTCCCTTGATTATTCCTCGTCTTAGCTTCGTTTCATGTCCGCCGTCACCAGTATAAGTTCCCATATACTCTGCGTTGAACGAAGTGGAGTTCTGCGACGACCATCTCGGCTTAGTCGGTCCACTAGTTAAGTTACACACTATGAAAAGTCATAGTTTCTATTACTAAAATTAGCTACTATTTTGTGTTCTACATATTTACATAATCTTCTTATCCGATTATACGTTGAATCAGTGGATCTATTTGACTGCGCTATCTCAGCTTGGTCGAGTCCACTAATACTATAGCTTATTTCACTATTTACTTCTTAAATCGATTCTGCGTTGAATCATGTTGAATTCTGCAACAACTTTCTTAGCATGCATCTGGTCGACTTTATTTCGTTTCACGGATGACGATAGATGCTTTCGCGCCACCTCATTCTACTCCGTAGCAAATTAACATAGTCGCCATTCGATGTCACTTGCTCACTGTTGTTAGCTGTGGAACTACAGAAAACCAGTTCGGATGGTAATCTAACCTCTCTACCCATGGTCAGTAAGTTGGGCGTCAGACCGGTTGCTTCGTTTGGGGTAGCTCGGTAAGCTCCCGCAAGACAACCAAGGTGTAGGTCCCACTCTGCTTGTTCGCCACATAAATATGCTTTGGGCATTCGAAGAAGTGTTCGGTTAAACCTCTCCGATTGACCATTGCACCTGGGGTTTCGTGGACTTGTTCTTGTCTTCCTAATCTCGAGCATGCGACACATTTCCCTAAATACCCTGCTTTCGTAGTTTCTCCCTTTGTCAATATGAATGGACAGAGGACAACCCCATCGAGGGGTAAAGTCGTTGAGTAGCCTCTGTGCACACACCTCGGCGGTCTGGTCAAGCACTGCAAGAACCTCTACATACTTGCTGAAATGGTCGGTTAGTAGTAAGATATATCGATTACCACGTGGTGATATGTGGAGAGGTCCTAAATAATCGGTTGCTACCACATCCCATGGTGCTCCAATAGTGATCGAACCCATAGGAGCTCTTGGCGTCTTCATTGGTTTTTTATCTGCTGCGCAAAATCACACTGTTTCACATGTATCCCGACGTCCCCTTTCATGGAATACCAGTAACAGCGCTGTAGTAATTCCTCATTGGTTTTCTTGCAACCGAGATGACCAGATAAAATGGAGCATTTGGAATAGCATGTCCTTCTTCATGCACTGTGGCACAACAAACTACAATGTTCACCACAGCCATTCTTTCTGACGAACTTCTTAAACAGTATACCCTGTTTCACTATTAGGACGTCCCAAAGTACCCAATAATGTCGAGAAGCTGGACTAAATGATAATACGTCCTCACTACTTGGTCTCTTATTCTCGAGTTTTGCCTTAAGAATTGGTGCTATATCGTGGTCACTTTCTTGAAGAAGTCTAATATCTGCCAATTGCTGACCACCAGCCCATGACCAGTTATAGTCAGTTTGTGAAGTCTTGCTGTTAGTTGGATCTTTTTCGTTAGACGGACCGGGCTGATCGCTGTCTTCCTGTTGCTGGGTTGTTCTAACTACCTCATCTATCTGCTCTAGACAGCTGTTATTTGCCTTTTCTAATGAAACTGCGGGCACAGGAAACTCGACGTGATCATAGAAGCCCTGATGCATAATATCCTCTGCCCTTTTCTTACATTTCTTGCAAGGTCCACACCTGAGTGGTTCGTTGGTATCTTGTAGAGGACAGTCACAATCCTTTGGGTTTTCACACCTCGACAAAGCATCACAATGTCCCTGTTTCTTACCAGGCCTATATTCAATAGAGAAGTCGTACTGGGCCAAAATCTCTACCCAGCGTGCTATCTTCCCTCTGGGTTCTTTAAGCTTAAAAAGCCACACCAACGCTTGGTGGTCAGTTCTAACAAGAAAACGCCTACCTAGCAGATACTGTCTATAATAGTCTACAAAGTATCTGATAGCCAGAAGCTCCTTCTCTGTGATGCAATAGTTCCGCTCCGCTTTGTTGAGTGCTCTACTGCCATATGACAATACGCGTTCTCTTCCTTCTTGTACTTGGTGAAGAACACCGCCGATACCCAAATCCGACGCGTCTACATCAAGAACGAATTCACCGCCATCTTGAAGTGGATATCCAATAATCTCAGGACTAACTAAAATTGCTTTGACGTTTTCAAATGCGTTCTTGCAAGCTGCATCCCACTTGAAGACTTTACCCTTCTTGGTAAGATCAACCATAGGTCTTACTATGTTTGCAAAATTCTTTACAAACTTTCTGTAATAAGATCCCATGGCGACGAACTGCTTTACCTGCTTTGAAGTAGTTGGTGTTGGCCACTCGATTATCTTAGCGATGTTTAGTGGATTGGGTTTTACACCATTACCAGACACAACATGCCCAAGAAAAACGACTTCTTTTAATAGTTCACACTTGTCTGGACGCAACTTTAGTCCTGATTTCTCTATTCTCTCTAATAATTGTCTCACTCTCTCTATGTGCTGATCAAAAATTGTCCCAAATACAATGACATCATCAATGTATATCAAACAAGTTTCCCATTGAAGACATTGTAATGCAAGTTCCATAGTTCGTTGAAAAGTGCATGCTGCATTATTTAGTCCGAAAGGCATTCTAACCATCTCAAAGTGTCCGAATTTACAGACGAAAACACTCTTTTTAATGTCATCAGCCTTGAGAGGAATCTGAAAATATCCACTAGTAAGATCAAATGTGCTAAATAATGTTGCACCTGCTACAGCGTCTAAACAATCTTGAACTCGCGGCATTGGGTAACCGTCTGGTTTCACCAACGCGTTTACACGCCTATAATCAACACAAGGTCTGACTGCACCTGATTTCTTTCTGACAAGGACGATAGGGCTAGCCCATGGTGATGTGCTTTTTCTTATCACTCCTTCGCGAGAAGGTCCTCAATCGCATTTTTCTCTTCATCATCGAAAGCTAATGGAACTCTTCTCGGTGCTTGCTTGATTGGTAGGGCGTCACCTGTCTCTATGGAATGTTCAGCTAGACTGGTGAGGCCTATATCACAGTCATGTTTTGAAAAACTGTCCTTGAATCTAGTAAGCATATTCGCCACTTTCTGTTTTTCTTCAAATGTTCGACCCTTTACGGCCTTCTCATAAAGTTCAGTGAGATGAGTGGGGATCGCTTCAATTTCCTTCTCTGGGGTTGTTAACAGGCAGGGCTTTGATGTAACACTCAAGTTTTCAAACTTAACTCTACGTACTGTGTAGTTATTTGCTTTATCTGTTGCATGTTCTCGATTGGTGATTACTGCCTGAATTGCCTCAATTAGTTCCGCTTGACCGACTACGCTGTCTTGTTTAATTGAAACTGAGGTTGGAAAAGGATTTAACACCCTAACCTTACTTGTGACACCATCATTGATGTCTACGAGAACATTCGCCATCTGCAGGGGGTATTTGTCGCGGAAATTTTCGGTTGGTTTTATAACATAGTTAGAACTTTCACACCAATCGTCATATTCCCTGCGTTCAACATATACGTCTATCACCGCTTCATTCTGGGGAGGAATCACATAGTGATCAGCCGCTGTTACTTTTCTAAGTTTTCCCTGAAGACCAACTTGAATTAGAGGTATTTCGTGCTCATCAAGTAAAAGTACTCCTTTACTCAACAGAATATCTCCTGGTCCTCCGCTTCCGTTTTGTAAGATGTCTACGCCCAGTAGACCTTCATCATCTATATCGGCAACTATGATTTCTTGACTGATGCTTAATGTTCCAATTTTTATTTCAAAAACAGCTTTACCATATTCGTTGAGTGATGCTCCCCCAGCCCCTACTAACCTAGCTGACCTAGTTAATGTTGGACGCTTATCTTCATTGAGTTTGTCGTACACTTTCTTTGACAGGACTGTTTTTGATGCGCCACTATCTGCTGTAAATAGTACCCGTTGACCTTGAATAAAACCCTGGACATACACTCCATCAGCTAATGTTTTGCTCCTTTTTACAGATTTCAAACTTTCAAATTCACTTTGGCCTTGTTTGATAGGATAGGCCTCCCTCTGGCCTTGAGGGTAAGCCCGTTCTAGTTTAAATGGCTTGTATTAGTGTTGTATACATGCGAATTAATGGGCTCATGGTACCCTTTTCTATTCTGTTGAGTATGTCTATAACCAGATGCCTGTTCCCTTTTGTTTGGACTCTCTCTGGCAAAGTGTCCTTTCTCTTGACAGTTGTAACAAGTAATTCTGCTATTATCTCTCTTGGATACTTGATTTCTTGATGAAATTGTATTTTGTTTATTCTGTTGATTAGCCTGTGTTAGCTCTTCTATCTTTTCTAACAGCTGTTTGAGTAACTTGTTACTCTCAGTTTCTGCACATTTTGGGGTCTCCGTTTCTTTCTGCTTAATGGGCGTCTCTTTGTCAGGGAGTTTTGATTTTTGACGTACTATGTCCTTTCCTGGTACTCTACATGCATATTCAAGCTCCTCTGTCTCACTATCGTCTATGCTGTCTTCTTCACTACTACAATGCTCTTCCATCTTTGTCCTTCGCGCATACTTCTTCGCTTTCTTCTCTGCGTAAACGTCTGGAGAACTGCGCCTCCTTGTCTGAATAAAGTTCACTACATGGTAGACTGCATCATCTATATTGTCAGGTTCTTTGTGATACTCAACCTCGAACCTGGCTTCGTCGTCTCGAAGACCATCCAGAAACTTTCTCACTAGATCTTCCTGTCTTGTGCCATTGTCTCTCTCCTGGTGTGCCCTATCGTATAATCGTTTTAAGTCGGCCGCAAATTCTTCAGCCTTTTCACCAATCTTCTGGACTCTTCGGGAGAATTTTGGTGCAAAAGTCTTTGATGTTTCTACCTTTCTGTAACGACTGTTTAGCTCCTCAACTAGTGCTGGATATCTCGACAATACTGGTTTTGGAAGTTGAGTGAAAACAAACTCTCCTGCTTCACCTTGGATCTGTGGTAAAAGCTGATCTAACATGGTTTCCTCATCCCAGTGTTGTCTAGCTGCGATTGCCTCAAACCTGTTGATCCATACTTTCCAACTATTTTTTCCGTTGAATGCTGGCAGCTTCACATGATGACCATTGAATTGTCTATTTGTTGAATTTTGACTTCTGTCCAAATTTGTATAATTTCTATGTTATTGATAATTTCCAGCAAAATGAGGGGGCTGTTGATGATGGGGTCCTGCTTCTGGATACCGGTTATTGTAGGTGTACATGGAGTTTCTATTTCCTGTTGATCTAGGATAAGAATCGGTCATCTCGACAGGGCTGTAAGCATATTCTTGCACAGTGTCATTAAATTCAACTCTATTTTGGGACTGACGAGTCATTGATGTGGAGTTAATGTTATTGTTGTCCCTATTACGGGATAAACTAGTCGCAGTGTCGCTTCCGCTAAAAGGCCTGTATTGAATGTTGTTCTCATAATGATTACTCGAGCCCTCACCGAAGTGGTTGTACTCATTTCTTGTTTTTGATCGTGTACTGCTTGGAGTAGGATTTGTAGATGCTGTCACAGAGTGGGAATCATCACTGCCTGCTGGCTGTCTGCCTTTAGGCTAAGATTGGTACTAGGTAACATATTGCTCTGTAAATCCTGTAAAGCTGAAACTACATGACTCAGTATATTAACAATTTGATATTGTTGACTAACACCCGGTAAACCCATACTATCTACGCTATCATGCTGAAGTGAAATACTAGGTCTACTACTAAGACTATGAGGACCTGATTCTATGCGAATGTCTGCTTCATCATCAAAAATGTAATCTCTTTGGTGATGACTGTCGTCCTTATGATTAGTCAGTTGCTGATCATGGTAACCTCTCAGTGCTGACTCTGTATCCTCGATGGTTTGGTTGACTTCGCATGTTGTATCATCTCGGTTGATCATTGTTGCTAAAGGATTGTTGATGGTCTGTATAGAGAAAACAACCTCGTGGTCATTACTGGCCACTGACATATCGTCATAATCGTCGCTTGTTGACTGTTTGTCGCTCTGCTGTCTTCTGCGAGGCATATTGTTGCACAAATAACGTTCAAGTTCGTATCTCTAGATCTGCTGATTTAAACAGATCTCACCGCTCTGCCACCAATAAATGTAACGTGCTGGTGGTTCAAGTGGTAGCGTACCAGCACATTGTCGCCGTAGCCTCGTTAAAGTTTAAATAAAATGGACTCCGATAGTATACTTGTAAATAAATAAAACGCCATAAAAAAACCTATTTCATATTAAAATAACAAGGAAGATAAATAATTGAACTACTCGTGTGAACGTTTCCTTCTTTTAATTCTCTCTTTAGGAAATGTTAAATATCAATATCATCAACAAGTTAGTATAATATATAACGAATGTAACAATTCTTGACTAGATATAATACTCAACAGATTATGAAATAGTGTATCTAGTAGATCTTATCAAATGACTAAGATTAAAGTGTAATATTCAAAGTGTCCTTTTAGTTACTTCATACTATGATAAATAAAAGATGCTCTCTTTAAAACAGACTAAGTGTCTTTTAGTAATTATTATTATAAACAAATTCTAAATAAATGCTCCCTATCAGTAGATATTAGATAAATAAATTACCAATCAGTAAAGGAATCAAGAATGCTGGAAAATCAATCGAGGTCGGAGTCCATGTGCGCAGTTGACCTTTCCTTAAATACTTAATATCCCTAAAACAGTGCGTCGCACAGGAATTGCATGTGCGAAGAACGCCGCACAAGCATTGCCTAACGAAATACATAATAAACCGCGCAACGCCAAAGTCGCACAAAACCGCACAATGAAATATGTGCGCTTTTCCTACTAGTCTAACTAAAGACTGAAATTACGACGTATTTTACTATTAAACTATAGTAAACAATAAACAATATTAATAAATGAATGATTTTTACATAAAAGACTTACATTGGATAAACAATCTGACCTTAAATAAATGTGAAATGACTGTTTCAAATGTATTTAAAACTCGATTTAAACTTAGCGCGCATAGCGTTGCTATAGAAAACAACCCACAATGCATCGGACATAAACATCCAAAATGGTTACCGGAAACATATTTAAAACAACACGCGATAAGAATAAACAACCAGAATTTGGCTGAATACACTCGTTACAAAAAGGTAACTTTATAGAATCTAGTCTAGATGATAAATTAGACTGAAAGCGTAATCATTATGTTAATAAATTACAAATATCAATCTAAAAGATCGATCTAACCTCAAATCGTGAAAACGAAAGTAGAATGCAAAATAGTGCGGCACTACAATATTGTTTAAATCTCATAATGCTTAGGTGTTTTCCAACTATTCTTTGAAAATTAATAAAGATACTTCCTCATCGTAGGTTATGACACTGGATTGGCATACAGCCTCGCAAAACGAAATAATAAAACCAACATCCATTTATGAGTCAATTACATTAAAAGCATATCTTCTCATATACACAATATTTATGGCATTTAGAGCCACCCGCAACGAGAGGGGGAGTAAACGGAAGAAAAACAGACATCTTACTCTTACAATATAATATATGTTTTGAAGATTATAGTGGCATACTTGACTCTTAATCACAGGGATGCGGGTTTGATACGCCGCCGCCGCTGAAAACTGTGCTAATAGTAGCATGCTTACCTGGTAGCCGAAGGGAATCGGTTTCCATACGCTGCCGCGAGAAAATTGGCTAATAGCATGTTCACCTCGCAGGTTAGAAGGTTCTATGCCCATTCTCCATATTTTATCTAGATGTTGGCATGTTCATTCCTGTTTGGCGCCATATAAACTTTCTTGTGTTTGTGAGCCGTAAAACCCCAATTCAACAACATTCGTAGGCGAATATATGCGGATCGATATTCTGCCAGGATCTGCCTATAGTAACATTATTAGCTATTTGGATTCTTGACAAAGGACATTGGCATGAATTTCATGCCTGGAAATTATATTCACCCGAACCGTAAGGTGGGATGTACTTTCCAGGAAGGGAATGTGTGACTCCTGTCAACAATCCAAATAACGAATTTGTCAATTTTCATTTTTTTTTAATTTTTTTTAAAAAGTTCATTACGAACGTGTTGTTTAAACCTACTGCTTCATTGGTCAGAATAATGTCAGTCGAGACATGAACCATGGCCTATTATCTGGATACACGCCCGGGAATCGCATCGCCATGTTTTCGGGCTCGTCCTTGATCCATGACCGTGTCTGTTAGCATGAAACAGTAAGAAAATAAGTCTGACAGCCGGCCTGGAGTTAATTCCACTAGAAATTCGGAGACGAATTTCAATCTGGTGGGGGGTGTATGTAACCGGGTACATGTAAATGGTGAATAATTGATTCCTAACCGTATGTCCTCGGCAGCTCAGTGGTTAGAGCGCTGGTACGGTAAACCAGAGACCCTGGGTTCGAGTCCCGGTTGAGGAAGTATTTTTTCATAACCTGTTATATTTGGCAATACCGAGAGTTTAAGGCGGAGGATTTCCGGTAATGCAGGAGAGCGATCAAAATTGCCGGAAGTGAGTTAGATGTTCAACATTATGCACGATAGTTTTTGATTTTAAATCTTTTTTCCAAAATCGAAGACTGTCACGTGCTAGCCATTTGACCAAAGTGATTATTCCCAGAAGTTGGGCATCGACCAACTACGCATGTTTGAGAAATCCCTTCTGCCGTATGTAATTTATGTGAGAAAAAATCGCATAACACATGTAGATCTTATTTTTTTAATATTCAGACCTTTACATTTATCTTGTGAATTTCCCAGCCATAAATATAGATGTCTGACGTACATATGCAATTTCTAGACATAAATATGGTAAATTGATGAAGATTTATCGCAAAAAATGCACGACAATACAGACGTGCAGCCTACACTGCAGGTTTGCTATGCAATAAGAACAAACTCAAGGTGGACATATTCGTCGTTTGGAGAGATGCCTATTTATGTTTTACTATCATATTATAATAATTATTGTTTAAATACGCATTAACAAACACTCGATAATATCTAAACGTCGGAATATGATACCAGTACAAGATGATTTTAGTCGATAGTAGGAGTTGATAGTAACGTATTCATTTTGGCGAGTTGTTGTCCGTCGTCATCGTCCTTCGTCCGTCGTCCGTCCGTTAACTTCTGCCTTTTGAACATTCTAGCATCTTCATTTAATATTTGATCTCTACCAAATTTTGCCAGATTGTTAATATCAATAAAAGTTCGGACAAGTTAACTTTTGCCCTGTGGACACGATAGCGCCTTCAATTTTAATCGGATCTTTACCAAACTTTGCGAGGGCTTTATATCAATGAAGGCTCGGACAAGTTCGAACACCAGCCATATTGGGATCAGTAACACCAACGTTATGGCCCTTGTTTTGCCGAAAAATGCCATGTTCTGCATTGTGACAACTCTAACACCTTCATTTATTATTTGATCTTTACCAAACTTGCACAGATTTTTAATATCAATAAAAGCTCGGACTAGTTCGAAAGCCAGCCAGACATTTTCCGGACTAGTAATCATGAACCCAAGGGCGGACTTCATCGAAACTTGGCGAGGTTTGTCAGTATCAAGCCTAGTTTTGCATATCGTCGCCGTGTTCCGGTTGAATGATATTTGGAGGAGTTATGGCCCTTTAACTGTTTTTATACACAAACATTGTCCAGATTAGTCTCTTCTGAACTCCTAGCCGGATTTCAACGCAACATTTTAGGGATGATCAGTACCAGGTGTAGTTGTGCATATCATCGCTGTTTTATGGTTGAATGATTTTTGGCAAAGGTATGGCCCCTTAACGTTTTAATTCACTATTTTGTACATACTAGTTCCCCTGAACCCCTGGCCAGATTTCAACGAAATTTAGCAGGGATGATCAGTACAAACCCTAGTTGCTCATATGTCATAGCCCTTTAAAGGTTGTAATAACTATACACAGCCTAGTTCTCTTGAACACCTGGCTGGATTTCAATGAAACTTGGAAGGAATAATCAGTACCAAGCGTAGTTGCGAATGTCATTGTCGTGTTCCAGTTGAATGTTTTTGGTGGAGTTGTGACTCTTTAAAGGTACTAGTTCTCCTCAACCACCGGTCGGCTTTCAACGAAATTTGCTTGCATATATCATTGTCGCCGTGTGCCGGTTGAACGAGTTTTGGAAGAGTGATGGCCCTTTAAAGGTTTTAATACACAAACTTTATCCCGACTAGTTCTCCAGATCCTCTGGTCAGATTTCAACGAACGCGTTAGGGATGATCATTACCAAGCCTAGTTACCCATATCATGGTCTTGTTCCAGTTAAATGATTTGCGGCCGATTGATGGCCCTTTCGCCAGTTTGGGAGACATCTGTTTCTATTAAACACATCCTCTAGTTTCAATTTGGTATGGTTATTTAGGGTATTGAGGCACAACATAATTATATGAAACGAGTTTTGACTGCCTGCATAAAGGCGCCTCTCTGCAGGACTGCACCTTTGGGAACTTGCAGTATTTATTATAACGGAGTTTCCGCCTTGTGATGCTAACTCCCTCTTTACCCCTTGAGATTGCATGTTCATGTTGGTGCATTTCTTAGTTAAGGATGTGCAGATCATCTATGTACAGTAAGTTTTTGCATTTTGATTCCGTCTGCTGGGGCTCCCAAGGGGGCAATCGGGTAAAAAAGCAACACACAATTTACTTTCTTGTCAAAATGAGGATGCATTTATAAACTCTAGCGTAAAGGGGCTCCTCTACATGGGTACTTGGGGGACTTGTAGTAACTTATGTTCGATTGCCACTATGCTCTATGCAGGGAAAAAGGTTTTGTCATATGTGCCACAACTAATATTTTCCAACCCAACCAGACTACATAAAGCAGGTAGCGATACAGGCCCTCTTGGGCCTCTTTTTCTAGAACTTGTAGTCGTGTTGAGGATTGTTATATTCGTAATATGTATATAACTAAAAAGCTACTCCGGCAAGGCTACCGTCACATAAAAGTCGAAATACCTTTGCAAAATGTTTATATCTTAACTCTGATTGAAAATATAAAAGTAATTTAGAACTTTTCTGCGTCAAGGACTATCACAACCTGACTTCTAATTCGGATTGCAAAACTATTCTTACCACTGACTATAAATATCGCCGGATATATATACTTTTTATTACAAGCGCCCAACACAATCGTTTTATCTACAATTGTATGTATTCCAACTTTACTGGCTATCGAATTATTTCAACAAAAAAAACGCAACATTATTCCCAAACCAGGTTAATTTACAGACCTTATGTGTACCGGGCAACCTTTAAACTGATGCATTGAGGTAAACTATAGTTTTAAAGATACGATATTTAGAAAGTTGTATATTAATTTGTATTTTAATTAGTAAATCATCTGCGAGTAATCCTTGCATGACAATTTCACACAAATACAATTAACAATTTTAATGAAATATACATAGGTTATAACTGTATGACCTTCTCTAATATTCAGCAATATATACGCATACATAAATACGTAGTATATTTATATCCTTTGGAACTGTTTATCATGATTGTAATATGATATATTAATGTTGTTTTTAGTGTAAAAGAGGTCATGATGTAGTTAGGTACAGTTTAAACGCAATACTATAGTAGTTCTATACGTTATTAAACGTCTATATAATAATATAAAACAATACACGGTATAAGTAAAACAAATTTTGAAATTATTAATCAATTACATATATACATATTAATAAACGTGTGCCTGTTAAGCCTCAGCAGACGCTTACTTGAAAATGAATTTGTTCGAGATTAACTCAATTCATTTTAAAGAATAGGGACTTTGCAATACATAGCAAAATAAATGCTAACACATGCATGAACATACTGTCCTATTCAACGTTTTTGATTGTATAAATTAATGAAAATAAAACTATCCATAGTGTTTTTTTTTGCTTTGTTTAAAAAAAAAGGCACACTTAGTTCGTCACCTTAAAATAACATCTCCATGCATCCATATGCTCATCTAAAGAAAACAGTTTGATCAACAATGAACTGTTTGTAATAATAAATACATATAGGACATAGGACATCAATCCTACTATTCTATAGATACACAATATTTGCAATGAGTGAAGGTACATTCAATCAGTGTTTACATCGAGCAAGCAAACTTCTGCCACTGCCGACTCAAATAGTTTCTACATAGAACAGTTCAACAACAAACTACCTATAAATGCCTCTACGCGCATAATTGAGCGTTCCACCATCCTTGGGATGGTTTATGGCAACCTTAGTTATATCAGCGCTGATCTAAACCACGGACCTCTAACGGTTCCGATCATAACAGTTATAAATAATGAAGGTTTAAGTGGTTATCAATCGACTTTTCATTTAAAAATGAACTATTTTATAAAAACCTTGGGTAAGACAAGAGTTTCTATCATCTAAACGAGTGCAAGTGTATGTAAATTACAATACAAACGTACTAAAAGGTGTTCATATTATTTGTTATCATTTTAAATACATATACATATAAGCATAGTGGGTATCGCAATTCCAACATGACCCAGTTATATGGCATGATAGTATTTTACCCATAGTACCTAGTAAAAACCTGATTTATTTGACATCGATTACGAAACAAGCTTAACAGTCTCTATGGCGCGGTTGAAAGCATAACGTGGACTTAATGTGGTGGAAACCGGAGATCCCGGGAAAAACCTGCGTGTCTGAGAGGGCGCCCACTAAACCCTCTCACTTTGACGCCGAGACGGTGAATCGAACCTGGGTTGGATTGGCGACGCTACCGACTGAAATACCCGGACACCCTCAAAGTCAATTTAGTTAAACTGTATTGTTACTAGAGATAAGCATTGTTTTCTTGACTCATTTTTTCATCCATACGTATCGTTTCTATGAAGTACATCATTACTTCATTATAGACATCTGTGACGATATAAGCAGCATAAACGTTAATATATACTGTTTTAAGCAATGTCCCTAATACACATTGTATTTTGTTTTTGAAAACGTTGTACATAAGAAGACTTCTATTTTTAACTGTGTAATGCACACATGTTCATTATAATTACATGTTAGTATAACGCTAAAGAATTTTGTCTATAGTAATATCCCTTGTGAATTCAGTGAAAAGCCTCTCGCATATGCAGTGATAGCTCACATGCCAAATGATCGGAACCAATGAGCTATCAGATCGTAACATTTGTTATGTACTATTTAAAACGACCATGTGGTGCAACTTACGGTCTCACACCTCTGTTATCTCCCCTGAAAGCTCACAGACCTATAGTCAAAAGGAAAACAGAAAATAATTCTACTTTTTTTCTCAATTTTAGGCAATTTTTAATTTGAAAAAGGGGGGGTTCTTTGCTTTAGCATACATTTGCAGTGTAAAAGACAGATGATACAGAAAATCCCATGTTGATATGAGGTTTCATTCAAATTTCAGAAGTGTTTGACCTAATCACCACATATTCAACTAGCTAGTGTATGCATTTTGTATTTTCCAAAGGGGTCACATAAACATGAGCGCGAATAAAACCCAACCTGGCTAACTTACGTATTTTATTGTCTTTAAATTACTGGTCTTGGCTATAATGAAGAAACTAAAGCAACAACAATGTCTGCTGGCCAGCTTTGAAGCTCAGATGTTGGAAAAGGCTGTACAGTAACCCTATGGGAAAATTAATTGAGATGCGAGACCTTACCAACTCTTTCGCGCAGTCGGTCACAGCGTCGTCTATTTCTTGCATACCGACCTGAAGGTTCAGGATTCTATCATCATATAACGAAACATTTTGTAAACCATATTATGTTAAAATGATGCTAACAATTTAAAAAATTATTATACGAAACTACCTCGGAATATATCTGATTGGTTCCGATAATTCTGCACCTGTAATAAATATTACCTTTTTCATCAATAGATCATCTGGTAATGAACGAAAAACGTATTTATACGAGCAACACATGTAACTTGTAAAAATGTAACAAAATAAGTAAATAATATGAATATATTTATCAACAGAATGAAAATATTTACATTGCAAGGGTATATTCATAATGTTAATGGAGGTCTACAAAACTCGGTTTAACAAGCTGATTATCATGGTTCTTAAAGTGTATGAACAGATCCAAGCTATAATTCGAAAGAGTACACTCCTAATTAAAAAGCAAAAACATAAGCATAACTGAATAAGTCACATTTGAACGTAAAACAGTTACACCAAAGGAGTTTAAGTATTCCTTAACATTATCTTAAAAATGCAACATTCACTTCAGCAAAGTTAATGCAAAATGAACTGTTAATGTAGTTCAAGTGATTACCTGCAAATAAAAAACACAAATCGTGCATATCAAAAGCATCCCTTCTTCAGTTTTTAACACATATTCAATAACGGGTTCTCTATGATTACATGTCATACCCTTAGTAGTACGTGTCAATTAGTACTGTATAACTATTTAAGTATAAGTTTTAATTACCTTAAAGTAAATATCCCACCAATGATAACCACATTTTACAACACATGTACACCGTTTCTAACCTACTGACAACGAGGTCTATAGGTAATTTACATATTTTGAGAATGCAAATGCTACAGACACAATATAAACGGCTTTAACCAGCCAGGCCAAACTCCAGAAATGGAGCGTCGAATTAAGAGTTACCAACTCATACTTCATTTTACGCATAGTCGATCACAGGAACTTTGAAAAGCCGCATATAAAATATACTTTTAATCGTCACATATACATTATTATATGACCTGAACTCCCACTGTTACTGTATTTTGCAGAGAGCGTGTGTGTATGTATGTATGTGAACGTGTTGGGGCCAGGAGACTCCAAACAATTGCTCCCGTCCCAACCCGAACTCCTGAATTCTTCCCTTTGTTTGAGGACAAAAACACATTCATGGTTCAGATCTTTAGTTAAGATTTGCTGACTGCTTGACTAACTAACCGACTGACTGATATACGGATTGATTTATTGTTGTTCTACTAGCAAAAACAACAAAATTAAACAGAAATCTGCATGTGCATGCATGTGCCCAAATCCCTGCATAAAGAGGTGGGTAGGGTGGAGCATTATGGAAGGGTAATCAACCCAAATTCATGTTACCATGTATGTTTATCTATACGTTTTCACATGTATGGAACTGCGTTTTGTGTACGCGTAGATATATTGGAAGTTAATCCTTTGCAAATTATCGCAATGCGTCATTATGTAGAAGTTTGCACACGTATATAAGTAGTAGACCCTCTGAAAAAGAAATCTCATAATAGTTTCATCCTCTGAGCAGGGTCAGACTTCATTTTGTAAAGAGGTATTGTGACGGACAAACGGACAGTGACAATGCATACATCCCGCAAAGAAGTACATCAACAGTCTAAAATCAAAATTTACAATTCGGAAAATTCAGGTGAAATACAAGTGAGACAAATGAGCCATCAGTTGCGTAGTTTTCTTAAATGTATTCCATCTTTAAAAGACGAAAACATGTCGTTGATTTCAAGTATTTTATTCACGCGCTTAATTATGACTTTTCACGGATATTTGTCAAATACCGCTCAAATCCACTTTCATTTTACAGCCACAGTTTCCTTCTGTTTCCATTCTCTCTATTAACATTATTTTAGAACCATCAAATGGAAAGCAAACTCAACCAAGTCAACATTTGTGGTTCCTATTTTTATACGGCTTTTTTTCTATAAGAATTGCCTTGTTTCAATTCTGACGCATTTATATTCAATAATATGTTCGATTGATCATCGTCGGCCGGTGTATACTATTGTTCGTCAAGTGGGTGGGTCCCACTCTGACATTTCCCGAAAAATATATACTTGCATCTTACACAGTTTGCAGCCATTTTGCTTTTGTAGTTACCCCAAAAAATCTACCGTAACTGTCGCGGTTTGCCCCGTTCGTTCGTCCTCTCCTTTAACGGTTATCTCTGTACCTCCAAATGTGAAGCTGATCCATGTCTTTCTGTCCAAACTTCCATCGTGGTCAGGAATGGTGATGTCAATGCTTCCAATTTTTGTACAACCTTGGTCAGCATACATTGGATTTTTTAACTCTGACGCAAATATAGAAAATGAAAAAGCCTTTTCGTCATGATTCCTTGGTATGTAACTTTGCTTTTCGGTTGCTTTATCCACTGCTACTGACTGGCCTCTCTCGACATGTTTTGAAAATATATTGTTACACCTAACACCGCTATCGGAAACAAACCGTTTGCTTTCTAGGTGAACACCTGCTTTAAAAGGCATTGAACAGTCTACGCCATATGTATATTTCAGGACTCTCTCTGTGATTGCTTTTGGGCTGTGTCCAAATATAACCGCTCCCTTCATGATAGAAGAAACAGCATCTATTGGAATGATAACATCGACGCCAGGAAATGCCGACCTGACTGCATGCTGTAACATGGGAGAGTCAGAGAAGCCACCAACCATCAAAATTGCCTTAACATCTCTTACCTTCTCATCTCTCATCAGTGTCTTCACATGTCCCACAGTCTTTTGAAGGGAGTTGTCAAAGAGGCTTGTCATCACACTAGATTGGCATTTCAGCTTATCTCCCCCAAATTCTATTTTGTTTGCATATTTGGAGGATGCAATTGCTTCAGTTATCGTACGCTTTGTTTCTTTTTGGAACATGTTGGCTAACGACAGGGGGAACCTCATAATGATTCTTGCACTGTTGTAAGGGCTGATATTCTTTTTCTTCACTTCGAAATCCCTCCACAGTTCGAGCCAATCGTCGGCCTCTTCTTTGACGAATTTCTCGTATACTCTCTTACTGACCAGAGCAATCAGTAGGTTCTTGAAAGCGTCATCCACCAGTATTCCTCCCCAACCTCCACCACTAGCAGCATGGACCTCTTTCAGGCCACCTGACTTTTCAACTTCGTGAACTGCAATATCTACGGTTCCACCTAAAATAA
This sequence comes from Cyrtodaria siliqua, assembly GCA_037043455.1. Taxonomy (NCBI): domain Eukaryota; kingdom Metazoa; phylum Mollusca; class Bivalvia; order Adapedonta; family Hiatellidae; genus Cyrtodaria; species Cyrtodaria siliqua. The sequence continues at coordinate 24,140 of JAWPHD010014037.1, forward strand.
TGAAACCATCACATTAAACCAATTGACAAAATAATGATATGGCAATGTACTCTTTATTAATCATTCATATCAACATATATGTTCTATTACAGAAAGTGACCGCATGGTTTTCGTTTATCTTAAATTTGCCCGTGTAGAACTAAAAAGACTAAGTGTCTAAGTACTTTACCTCCAGCATCTAGAATCATGTATTTCGTTCCTGCAACAAATTTGGAAATGGAAACATCCTTCTTGTCCACGGTCATATCCACAGAGAGATGTCGGCAAAATATGGATGCAGCTTCTGGTTCCAACGCTATTATTAATTTGGACGTGTCGATTCCAGCCTGCAATATGTACAACGCTAAAATCTTGATATTGTACACAACAAAACCAATAACCTGTTCATGTTCATTGGCATTTATATCTAGTCTGTTAAAGTGTGCTTAGTGCCTATGTAGACACATACATACTTCTACATATACTTAGTTACACATACATATACAACACACGGACTACATAACACTCGCAGCTGATCCAGACATGTGTGCAACAAGAGTATTTAGACACATTTAGAAACACGTTTAGGGTAATATTGGGAACATGGCTTTAACATAATTCATCTGAGTTTTAAGTTTTCAACCATATTTAGCTTTAATTGAAACAATCTTTTAAACATTGACTATGCATTTTGAAACAGTACAAGTTAGGATACACCGACACTGCTTATCATCCAATTTGCATCATTATATTCTTTCACAGAACATTGCCTGTATATTGCCTGTATAAGAACATTAGAGAGTGTGTTAAAACACGAACTATTTGGATCGAGCGGCAAAAATGATCAGGTACCGCAACTAAATTGATAAATTTAATGCTAGCATAAAGCACATATTGTTAATATATTGATGTAGGACGTATACGAATAAGGTATGTTCAAACAACGTTTATCTGTACAAGCCGTTATCTGATCACACTGTGCAAGTGTTGGCACTAGTACTATTTACTTAACAACTTAAATCTCAAGACTTACAGCATGTGGCAAACTTGGACAGAAATAATTAAATACCCCAATAGCCGCTTCTCTCATAAACTGCTTGGCCGAGTCCGTCCATATCGCAGGAACGGTCAACACCCAATTGACGTCTTGTTTTGATATATTATTTCCAGCTAGTCTTGTCTTCATTGCATCAAGCATGTCATTCGTGAGATAGCGAATCGTCCTCGAAAACACAGTCATCGCTGGCAACGACTTCCCCAGGTTGTCTTCAATCGTTAGATGGCGATTCAGTTTCTAAAACAACGATGTGAATTGCAACAACATAAATTTATTTAATCTTATTTCATAAATTAACATTTTACTAGCCCATTAAACAACGGATTATGAACATGGTATTATTGTATATGTTCAAGTTGAGAGGTTGCTTCTTTAGAAGTACCACCTATGATTGCGTATCTACTGAATATATATTCCATCATTAAAACGAAGCTCTTGCAATATAGTTATAGACTTACCTTGTCCAGTTTTGTATTGAGTAACATCTTGAACTTCTTATAATAGAAGTAGTCGTTGTGTTCTCCGGCATCTACAAGCTCTTTGTATCTGTTTTCCGCCTCATATCCGAATGCTTCAAGGGTCTCACCGTCAGGGTTAAACAAGACACACGATGGTGCCTTTTGTGTAATTAAAGTACCACCAGAGTGCCAATGTTTGACAGACACCTGGGTTGGATTCGAGTGGAAATCGTTTAGAAAGGAATATCCCCAACCAGAATAGGTGGTCCCAAAGTCAATGGCACCAACTATTAGAGTTGATTTAGCCTGAAAAAATATAAATTAGATTAGATTCAATGAAAACAACTACTTTTAAACAGTGTGACTTTGATATATTAAATGGAACATATATAAGAAATGTGCTAAGTGATGAAACCATATAAGACTGTTCTTATTTCCAAACATATCAGGACGAAACCTATTGATTTTGGGATTAATAGGTTAAAAGTCAAGCTCACCATTATCTCATAAGGACATACGCATTCCACACAATAACTCCAAAAGTATAACGACTACACTAATGAAACGTCATAGGTACATTTTCCTTGATAATAGGAGAACCCCTATTGCTTTTGGGTTAGTAGGCCATCAAGGTCACATTGACCTGAATATAAAGAAGGATAAAAATATCGGACAGGGAAAGCAGCATTCAAGGACGACAGTCAACCACAAAACACAAAAACAATCACGCAAACAGACAAACGAAAAGGCAAAAGTAATAAAAAATGCAAAGGACATCACAAACACAAAAGGGTTGACAATAGGGCTACCCAATTTTGAAAACAAATCTCCACTGTAACTTTATTTTAATTTTTAACTGTACCCATAGTACAACAATGACTCATATAGGCCGAGAGCCATACACGGTTCGTTACCATCTGATGGACAAATTCGTATAATTATCATGTTCTTGATTAACTTAGATTACATAAGAACGTTTGTTAAAATGGTGACCCTGGGGTTACACTTGGCCCAGCCCCAGGGTTCAGATATATACTTAGTCATATAGAAACATCTTTAAAGACTCTTCTCCTCTAAAACAACAATGCATATAGTTTAAGTTTATGGTTCTCTACCAAGTTCGTTCAAATCGGCATTTGGGGTCAAATACGGCACTCTCCCAGGGGGTCATAGTTTTCCATAGATTTATATTGAAAAGTCTGTAACAATATACTTCTCGGAGCTACAAGAAGTCTAATACATGTACTCCACATGTATCAAAAGAGTTTGCTTCTCTACCAGTTTTGTTCAAATGGTGTCTCTGTGGTATAATATGGCCCTGTCCCGGTGCCACACTTTTAAATAGAGTTATAGGAAAGTATATAAGCATCTTCTTCTCCGGAAATACCAGAGTTAGTCCACTACCAAGTAGTTTAAATGGTGACACTGGAATCAAGTTTGGCCCGGTCCCGGGGTCAAACTATTACATTGAGTTATATTGAAAAACCTTTTTAAATCGTCTCGGATACTTCAAAGCCTAAATGTTTAATACATGCATTTGCATGTATCATAAGCCTATGATTCTCCACCTAGTTTGTTCAAATGGTGAAAATTGGATCAAATATTGACACTATGGGGGTCACAGTCTTAAACATATTTATATTAAGAAATTGTTCGTTAATAGAAGTAGGGTAGATGTCTAGATTTCTATGTTTTCTTCACCCCGCCCTTCTCTCTCACTCTCACTCTCTCTCTCTCTCTCTCTTATTTCTAAAGTACATATTGAAACGGCTCACCCACAAAATAAAGGGAAAAACTATGGGCTTGAACTTTCGTGGGCCAAAAGAGGGCTGATGCTTACTAACGGTCCCAAACCTAGGTTAATTCCATACTATAAATCAAGTACGGTGGCCATCAGATACATATACCAATCAGGTACTGTTGTGACAACTGCATCAATACTAACAAATAGTTGTCATGGTACTTAGTTAGAACAATGATCTGGGTATGTTAATGTAATCCTACAGCTTCTTCTTCTTCGTCGATTCTATTTTGAGTATTGACACAAAAATGGTTTATAATGGATATAACATTTTTACATTTCATATGCAGAATTCTTCATTGTGATGTTTGTTGATGGGGGTAATTCACGTGTTAATCCTTAAAATATATATACATTGTTATGAAAAGCGTTAATTTAAAAATAGACATATGATAACATTTTTGTTGCGATTTGTATTGTTCACTTTTAATGCATGTCTTTATGTGTAATACATAATCCAAATATCTAATCATAATAAGTATTGAAATGATGCATACACCTAAAAAAGTACTAATGTCATGAAAAGTGTAAATCCGCACATTTCCCTTAACAAGAATCATTTGGACTGTTTGTGTCCAAACTATTTTATTTATTAAAATTCATCCGGATTTAAGTCATCAATGTATTATTAGTCGGCCTAATATGCTCGTTCGTTAATAGATAATTAAAAAAGCACGAACTCTTTTACATTTCAGCATACTTCTGTATATGTTTTATTTTATTTTTGATTTAGATTTAAGCTCCACCATTGTCCACTATAACATATTATATTAAATGCTGTTGTTTTTTGTTTAGGTTAAGACTCCTATTTAACATATTAAAAGTCATTCTTCCAGATTGCATTATGATACACCTGTGATGTAAGTATTCACCCACATATTTACAGAACACAGAACAGCGGGCTTCAAGTTGTCCACACCCGTACAGTCTCATACGGGCCATTACTTATGTAACACGTCATATTGTTCAGAACATTGAAAAAGGGGGCTCAAATTAGCCACACCCATACAGATACAAGCCATTACCTGTCATATTACATGAAAGGATAAACCCCATGTATTGTATGGAACACAGAAGCAGTGTGCTTCGAGTCAAACAAACAGTCATACATGTCATGTTAATATGTAAGAATGCCTACTCATTGCACAGAACATAGATGCAGAAAGCTTCAACTTTCCCATAACTACGTATGGTACAGAACGTAAACGCAGTTTGCTTCTAGTTAGCCACACTCCTTTAAATACTGGCTATACTTGTCTTTTTACAAGAAAGTATATACATGTACCCACATATTGTTCAAAGGAACATACTGATAGTGGGCTTCAAGTTGTAACTCAAACAGATACACGCCATACATGTCATGTTAATACATAAGATCATAGATGCAGAAGGCTTCAAGTTGCGCACATACACGTACAAACTCCCCGCAGTAGTTACTTCCCTTTTCTGTTACAGTAATCACTGCCACCACACACATTAAAGCATTTTTTAGGCCAATATTTCAACTTGCTTTGTTCATAATATAGGGAAATAGTGTGAAAAATGGTATATGGGTACAATTTTGTTTTATTTATATAACAATTTTATCGAACATGCACACCGGTTATTTTTTGAGTTAAAGTACTTGTAAACAAACATGTATTCCTTTGAGAACATTACAGAAGATGTGCGTAAATTTAATAAAGAGATTACACCCAAGCCAAAACCAGGATGAATGTTTTCAACATTTTCTCGAAGGTGATGATCGATGTTATTGTCAATTGCCTGTTGGTTACGGCAAGAGTTTGCTGTACCAAGCATTACCTAGTGTATCGCCATTTTTTGTAATCACATGGCCTCAGCTATCGTCACGTGATTTGTGTGGTGGCAGGGATTAGTGGCTACAATATTTCCTGTGCGGAGGTTGATACAAATATTGTACATAACGTAGAAGCAGTGGGCTTCAATCGAGCCACACTCATACAACTACAGGTCATAACTGTCATGTTGCACGTAAGTATAGATCCACATAGTGTACGGAACACAGATGCAGAAGGCTTTAAACTGCCCACACCCAAACATATGCAGACCATACATGTTATGTTACACTTAAGTATACACTCGCATATTGTACAGAACCAAGAGGAAGCGGGCTTTAACCTACCTTCACCCATACAGATACATGTAATTCCTGTCGAGTTACACTTCAGTGTATACCCACGTATTGTAAAGAACATACTTTTAGATACAGAAGGCTTCAAGTTTCCCACACTCACACAGATACAGGCCGTTCCTGTCATGTTACATTTGATATCACAACCCCATATTGGACGCAACACTAAGACAGTGGGATTCAAGTTACCCACACTTATACATATATAGAGACCATACATGCCATTCCTGTCAGGTTACATGTAAGCCCAAACCCAAGTAGTGTATGGAATATAGAGTCAGAATGCTTCAAGTAGCCCATACTCGTACAAATGTAGGCGACACATGTCAATTTACACGTAAGTATACCCCCATGTATTGTACAGAACATAGCTTCAAAAGTCTTCAAATAGCCCATACTCATGCATATTTAGGCCATACCTATCATGTTAAACCACATATTGTAGAGAACATTGATACAGTGAGATTAAAGCCACCAACACTCATATAGATACAATCCATACCTGTCATGTGACACTTAAGTATACACCCACATAGTGTCAGAAGGTTTTAAACTACTCACACTCATACTGATAAAGGTCATACCTTACACGTAAATATACACACACATAGTATACAGACGAACATAACGAGTCAGAAGGCTTCGAGTAGCTCACACTCATACACATACAGGTCATGCATGTAATGTTACACGTAAAACCATACACTAATACACCTACAAGCCATACCTGTAATCTTACATGTAAGTACACACCCACCCATTGAAAAGAACCTAGAGTAGCGGGCTTCAAATTACTCATTCCCACACAGATTCAGGCCATACCTGTCATGTTACACGTAAGACCACAACTACGCGATTGTACAGAACATAGACACAGCAGAGTTTAATACACACATCCATACATTTCCAGACCACATCTGTCACGTTACACGCAAGACTGCACCCAAGATGGCTTATATCTAGTGTTCCCTTCTAATAAAAATGTTTTAAAAAAACGTGATAACGGAAGTAGTATAGAAAGGGGCGGTATAGGCACAGTTTCTCCTCGCAGGGAATGAGAAAAAACTAGTGAAATATGCCAGGGGAGGGACTCAGGCGTAATTTTTTATAAATGCAAGTCACGCCTAAATCAACACCAACATATTTCAACAGTTTTCTCAAGCACCCCGCTCGGGGAAACTCGCCTGATACCACCCCTTTCTATACTACTAATCAATCCGGTTGTCATTTTAATAACATAACATTTGCAACTCATTAAGAAAAGTCAGACGGAACCGGGCAGTAGTCTTCATCATCGCTCTGCATATCATTTTTTACCATGGAGTATTTTATTTTCCTACACTTTGCTATTTTGTATTTCAGTTCAAGAAGCTCTTCTCTGTTACTATCCAGCGCGCGTTCATAATTATCCATTTCAACCAGCAATCGTCTTTTTTTAGTGTCCATAAAATCATCACGAACTACTTCATATTCTACTTGGAGTTGCTTGCTTGTCATTAATTCTCTTCTATATTTATCTTTTAAATTGTTAAGTTTTTTGCAACCTTTTCTAATCTTTCTTGTTCCATTATATAATAATACTATATATAATTATTTTTAAGCCCTTATTTAACATTTTCAATATCCTTAAATGGGACCCAACTATTGAAATCCTCATTGTAGCCCTTCCATTTAATCAATGCTTGTTTCTTTTTGTAATCACGTCGTATTACTTTTTCAATTCTGAATACTTCTTGCTTTGCTTTTATCATTTCTAATTCATAAAAGCTTCCATCAATGTTTTCGTTGTTTAAATCTTTTATTTTATATGTCACAGGATTTGTGTTTTGAATTTCACCAACAACAAATATTTCTTCAGTCCAATTTGGGGTATAACTTTTCTCAAACGTTCTTTTATATTTGCTGATTCTAACATTATCCCCTATTTTAAACTTTGGCTTAAATTGATTACTTTTCATTTTTCCATACAAGTTGAAATACACCGTTCCTTTATTTTTTTCATCACTAGCTTCAGTCGGTGCCATTTTAAAACTCCGATGTTTTATATTATTGTATTTATCAACCATCATCTGTAACACGTCTAAATATGTGTTTGTATTGTTTGCTATGAAATATTTCCACATCCTCTCTTTTAATGTTCTGTTAAATCGTTCAATTACTACAGCTTTTCCGAAATTAAAAGTGTGATACATTTTGATATTATTATCATCAAGGAATTGCTTAAACGTCTTGTTATAAAACTCCACACCTTGATCAACCCACAACAATTTACACTGTCTTCCTGTACTGATTATCTGTTGGAACGCTTTTGTAATTTCCGTACCAGTTTTATTTGGAACGGGTACAACCCAAGCAAATTTACTAAATACATCAATAACAGTAAGCAAATATTCAGTACCTTTATTGTACTTTGAAAATGATTGCATATCAACCGAATCAGCAGACCATATTTTATCAATTTCATTAACAATCACACGGCGTTGAGTGAACTTTCTTCGTATATTTTTATGAAGTTCATCTGCTAACTTGTCAGTCTATTTCAACGCCTTTTCTAGTTTTTTGAGTTTCCGAGACCAAGTTTGTATTTAATACTAATAACTGGTTTTACTATCAAATTCTTAGCAATCTTTTCTCCAATAGTTTTAGACTTACTAGATTTTAAACCAGCAAGCATGTTTTTATCGCACGTTGATTTATTACTAGGATTTTCGTCATAACAATAATCATGATCTTTACAAACAGCATCTAATTCATTTACTGGTTTCCCGCTATCAAGTGGATTACCAGGACCGCAATATTTATAACCAGGAAGTGTTAACCCCTTTTTAGGTAACAGAGGAAGCATGGCTTTATGAATATCAATATTACCACCTTCAGTGTTTTTAACAAACTTTGTTTTAGTAATACCACAAGATGCACAAGTTGCTCTTAACATTTTCTACCATTTTTTGCTAAAACATTTTTTTTTCTTTTATGCAATAACTCATATATAATATGATAAGATTAAACCTTGTTTGCAAAATATGTTGTTATGATGTTTTCATTTTTTACTGGTTTGTAAGGCTTTAATAATTTGTAAAGAATGTCATACACACTATTTCCTTCTTGTAACATTTTAATGAAGAATAAGCAGAAATATCCACACAGGACACTTGTTTTATCTTGGTATTGAATAGTGTTGTATTTTATATCAGGTATGTAAGTTAAAACTTCTTTTGGTGGGCTCAAGCCAAACGGATCGAAGTAGTAATTATTATAGTAACAAGTCCAGTGTGTGCCAGGTCCAATATGATCATCAAGATTAATAATACCGCATTCTTGTTTATTTTGTTTTGTTGGTAATTTGTTCTTGCTAAACACCCCACTAAATTTGTGTATGCCTAACTGCTTAACCCACTTTATTATGTCTAAGTTAGAGATAGGCTCGTTTTTAAAATTTAATTTTATTTTATAAATGGAATACTTCTATATGGTCTAATTTGTGAGTCTACTTGTAAACCATTTCCACGATCAACTCTTAACCCTTGTCCTCTTCTATCTACTTGCAAACCTTTTCCAGTTAAGCTGCTAATAAGAGATCCGATCAACGGAATTCCTAATGATGCAAGAAGCCCTAGAAATCCTCCGTCCTGCTGTTGTTTTTTAGTTAGTTTAACAGGGCAGAAGCATTTTGACTTTGCTATTTTTTTTTTTTGCGCAGCTGTTAATTTATTTGATACGAGAAGTGTTTGTTTTTTATCACTAGGAACAGTTGCTGTTACGTCTTGCTGTTTTTTATCACTGGGAACAGTTACCGTTTTAGGAACAGTTACCGTTTTATTACTAGAAGCACATGCCAGTACGTCTTGCAGTTGTGTTTGTGTTAGTTTAATAGTGCAGCAACCTTTTGACTTCGCTATTTTGTTTTTTTGTGCAAGTGTTAATTTATTTGATTTTAGAAGTGTTTGTTTTTTATCAGCAGGAACAGTTACCATTCCATTTCCAAATATTTTACCAATTCCAGTTCTTGCCAGACCACTAAGTGCCCCAGTTGCTAGAGGTCCTAATATCTTTGGAGCAAATCTAGCAACTGTTGGTAATATTGTTTTAGTTAACAAACCAGCTAATGCGCCTAAAAAGCCTCCATTTTTAGACTGAGACCTCATTTGCGATTTTGATATATTTATGTCTAATCCCCGTCCACCAGATTTAGCTTTGTTAATATTGTTAATCTGGGTAGTTGTCAGCGACAAGGAGAAATTCCCAGTTAGTTGGTTATTTTTTAACCTGAGTGTTAATTCACTCTTATCTTCATAAGCCCTTGCTAAACTCTGTTTTTGCCCATCTGATAAATTTACTGAATAATTAACGTAAGTCATATATATTATAAGTTAGATTAAACTATTACCAATTCATTTCCGACAGTATCAATAACTACATCTACTTCAAAGAGAACCAGAGCATAAACTTTATAAGGAGCCCCCGAAGGTATATTTAGTTTATATCTCAAACTTAGTTGTTTTGGATCAATACTGACTTCATTTTCCTTGTAACTCAAATCAAAATGTATCATTCCGAAAAGAATTTTAAAATTACCCACATTGAGTAAAATTCCAGTGTTTTTATCATTTTGCTTGTAAGAATAATTAATAACACCTATGAATATTCTTATGATATTAGCATTACTATATTCGGTTTCTGGATAATAAACTCCATTTCCAACTTCCAATCTAACTGATTGTAAATAGCAATTAGTATTAGCGGCATTTACCTTAAACGTATCCAGAAGATGAGGATTTTGCGTTTGAGAATAACTCTTATCGGCCCTTTGCAAATAAACAAACACATGTTTGGGATTTTTAACACCAGCCGTTATTCTAAAGATGGATTCCGTTAGTTGAGAACTTCCGCTTTCTTGTATCATTTCACGAAGATAAGTTCATCTTGTTGATGTCATATGATTTGTCATTACATAACTTAAACCATCTGAGTTAAATATCATTCTGGGTATCCACAAAACTAATTTATTAATAATTACTCGACCATCATCACCACCAGCTTTGAAAATTAGCACATTATCATCTGTCAGTTGCAAGCTGATTTGAATTTGACTAGGAGGAAGCATGTTTGTTTCCAAACCTTCAAAGAAGGAATATTTGTTTAATGGGATTATAGAGTCAACTATTTGATTAGTTATGATTGAAGCACGACGAATCGCAAATCCTGAATTATAACCAGCTTGATCATCTCGAGATTCTGCCACAGCTGTGGTATCTAACTAAAAGTATTCGTTTGTTCCGGTTGTCCTTGCATAATCGCCAGAAATTTCAAGCAAGTTTTTGACATTAACAAATATGTGAAGATTATTTCCATCATAAACTATTTTTCCATTTTGCTTTACTTGCATTTGATCAATCAGTGAAGCTGCATCGTTAATCAGAGCAATTTCATCGCCGGCTGTGAAATTGGCTCCATCTGCACGTTTGTTTACATGAAAACTGATTTCAAAATATGCATTATACCAATCAAAGTAAGAACTTCTATCATTTAGTGTAAACTAATAACCACTTTTCATTTGTCTGGTATTATTTCCTGGCCGTGTAATTGGGGTATCTAACTGAATAGGTACATGTTCATATCTAGTATTATATTGATTACTTCGAAACATCTATGTATACTAGTAATTAGATTATTTTTTATTAATTAATCGATTTATTCTAGCATTACTATTTTTGGTTCCTCTTCCGGATAGTAATCTGTTAATGTTTGTATTTACATCTTCTTCAATTATATTATCAGCCGCAACTTTAGCTGCATCTTTTGTGGCAGCTTTTGTAAGTTTTTTTAAAATTATCTCACCTTTTGGTTTAGGTTTTATAACTGAAACTAACTTATCAGCAGCCATTTTTCCTACTTAATCTCCAAGTTTTTTAGAACCACTCTCTATGATTTGTTTACCGGCAGTTTCTAATGCTTTTTTGCCTGCTGTTTTTACAGACTCGCTGAATATTTTTAATCCGACTTTTGAAAAAATGTCAAATATGCCAGCTGCAGTTAATCGATCAACTTGAGTATATGTTCCCGTACTAGTGTCATAAACGTTTTTTAAACATGCCATATAACTTAAGTTATATTAATTCCTTCAAAACAAATCGAAATGATGTGTGGACACCATTAAGATTAATAATCTTACCAGAGAAATCGGTAATGTAAATATTAATACTGTTAATGATCGTTTTGTTTACCTCACAGAACCCGACTCTTATCGGTTCGTCTTTAAAAGGATATGATCTCGTAAGATCAGCTGTACTTATTTCATAAATAACATCCCCGTATGATCCATCAACAATAGAATTACTTATCAAATCACAGTGGATGTACAACGTATCGATAGAATTTGTTATGTTTGGTGTCACAGTTCCAAATTTAGTTTCTCTAATAACTGCAGGGGAATCGGGAACCAGTCAAGTGATATGGCGGTCAAAATTTTCTGCTGAAAAAAAAATGTAAATATCGAGAATTTCTTCAGGTAAAATATGGGTCGGCCAATTTATTGACATGTGAGCTGTAACCAGAATACATTTACGTATACACGGGCGTACAAACACTTGCCCAACTTGGCGGATTTTGTGCACTTGAACAATTGCTGTGTGCACGTGCATACCCCACCCACTGTCACTGTACGAGTGCTATTAATATTATCCATATTGGTATGTCACAAGGGCGTCGTGTTCGTAAAGGCCGCAAACGCTTAACATCGCCCCAAGAAGGTGATTCTAAAAAATACAGGACGGACGATTCTCTATCGGACTGCAGTTTTATCGACTCAGATGTCCTAGATTCTGACACCGACACACCTCTTTTCAAAATCCCTCAAAGTACACCAATACCAACAATGTCAACAATGTCAAACAAACTCCATGATGACGATATTATCAAAATATGTGATGTAATCACTTCCCGCCTAAAAAAGGAACTCATCTCTGAAATAAAAGAAGAACTCAAATTGTTGGTGACCTCAGAGGTCAAAGTCCAAACAAAAGAACTTACATCAGAAATCAGTAATATTAAATCTGAAAATCAGGCTCTAAAAAAGACAAACCATGATCTGGTACTTGCCATAGACGATCTAGAGCAATACGGACGACGTATGTGCCTTGACCTGTCTGGATTATCAGGTGACACAGGTAATCCTGCTGAAAATGTGGAGGAAAAACTTCTCAAATTGGCCAACAAGTCTCCGGACGCCAAAATTCTTTCACCTGATGACATCGATCGTTGTCATAGGAAGGGTATGTTTAAAACAGGATTCAACAGGAAAGTGATTGTCAAATTCACCAATTCAAAGGCGCGTCAACGGCTCTTAACAGTAAAGAAATTACTCGGTCCCGGCATATATGTGTCAGAAAACATCACAAAACAACGCGAGTACATAGCTTTCGAGGCCAGACAGCTCACTCGAGGTCCTGACCGAAAGCTGTCCCAAACATGGATTGCCGGCGGAAATATCCACGGTAAGATGGTCGGTTCCGACAAAAAATGGAAAATTCGCGACATGGAAGATATCGAGCTCCTACGATCAGGCCAGCCTCCTAGTGATCACCGATAAAAAGTAGAAGTTTAACTCTGTGAATATACTGTGTTGATCGTGTTCCATGCATAAATTTGACTGAATTAGACTCGCACAACCATTCCTAAATACATGTGTTTGACTGTTATTCTTCTTAACTGAACGGATCTATCATAATCACTGCTTTAAATATGAATGGTTATCATGAATACTACGTATCTAATTGACTCGTAGTAAATGCTAAAATACTTAAAACAATAATAAATCCCGTACGTAAACTAGCCAATTGTCTACAAAGTGCATCGTTGACAATTCGCCACGGCGACCTACTTAATACGTTACTACTCGTAGTAAAAATGACCTGTTTTCTCCCACGATCTATTCGATACAAACTGGTAAATCCAGTTTTGTTCATTCGCCGATTATAGTGACCAATTCAGGTCATGTTTATTTACATGTATTTGTTCTTCTTGAACGTTTTGCATTGGTGCACGGCCTATTCAATACAAACCGGTCAAACCAGTTTCCTTTTCATCAAATCACTCGCCAATAATAGTGACTAAATCAGGTCATGTTTATTTACATGTGCGCACACCAAAATAAAGCTGCACGTATTAGGCCAACTGAATTGTAGCATTAGTTTTTCTTGAACGTTTTGCAGGCCTCGAGATATGTGCCAGGCCATCCAGGAATTACGTTCAAACTGTATATATGTTCCATTGTTTTCCTTTGTCTTATGTGTTAGAATATACTGAATATTAAGTCTGTGCTTCCATGATATTATCCTAAATAATAGTGTCCGATTCAGAAAGTATCATAATATACTGAAGGTCAACATACTTTCTTATCAAACAAATAGTTGTACTAACAGTTAAGATTATTTATATGTACGTTGCCAAATGAGTACCATTATAATTCATAACTCATACAATCTATATATATGCATGCCCTGACTTATGTATTGGTGTTTGCTTACTGATATATTTTTGAGATTGTATAACTCAACATATACTACACATAATTTCGTCCACATATATCAACACTTCTCAGCTCAAATGAATATACTATGTACTTAAGACCCATACGAATCCAGAGGAAATATTTTCTTTTTCATTTTTTTTCCTTCTTTAAGCACCTGTACTTTTTGTTCCTTTGTTATCATGCGCATTTCATTTTCCCCGTCTGTGTGTTGGCAGCCCTGTGTTGTACTGGCAAGTCCTCGTCGTATGTCCGTATCCTCTCTACGCTCAGTAGCCAGCGTTTTCACTAAACGCTTTATATCTATAACATGACATTTTACAAACAAGGCCCATCTATGTGTGGTGAGGGTCGCGGCTTTCGACATGTACACTTTTCAGGATGTAGGTTTGTGGTGATACTTATAGTCGCGTTCTATTTATATTTCCACCAAGTGTCAGTTTATTGTCTTAAACGACAATTAAACAAAAACGAGTCTGTATACTCACAGATAACTTTCCTATTTACTAAGATACCAGCATCAGCCAAGTATAGGCAAAATGTTACATTTACAAATCATATATTATGTGTACCAACATTGGCCATCCTGACCTATTGGATATTACTGATGATATTAATATTATCAGGAGATGTACATCCTAATCCAGGCCCGAGTTCTTCTATCAATGTGTCCACGGCAAGCTATGAAAGCTCTTCTGTATCCTTGGATATCATCGGAAGTGGTCTTAGTATTTTACATATGAACATCCAGAGCCTTAAACCTAAAATTGACCTACTACAGGCAGAAATGCAGCCATACGATATACTAGTATTTACCGAAACCTGGCTCTCACCTTTAATACCAAATGACGAAATAGCTATTCCCAACTTTCATAAGCCATACAGACTTGACAGAAAAGACAGAATTGGTGGTGGGGTTATAATATACTTACGTGACCATCTTCTTGGCTCTATACGTAATGACTTGCTATTACCTGGAATCGAAGCACTATGGGTCGAACTGACAATGTCGAATAAAAAACTCCTAATTGGGGGATTTTATCGGCCCCCTAACAGTGGTAATCCTTACTGGGATCTTATTGAAGAGAGTATCGATAGAGCTTTTAATACCAATATAAAAGACATTGTCATCACTGGAGACTTTAATTGCAATGTCCTTAACACAAACGACAACAGGATCAACAATATTATTAATTCATATGGGTTTAACCAACTTATTACTGAACCTACTCATTTTACAGAATCGAATTCTTCGTTATTAGACCTATTTATTGTCAAAAACAATAATAATGTTATAACTAGTTTTGTCGGAGATCCATTTATTCCAAATCTCGTACGTTACCATTGCCCGATTGTGATAGTTCTGAATCTGACAAAGCCAACGTCACATAGCTTTAAACGTAAAGTTTGGAAATATGACCAAGGTGACTATAACGCATTTCGGAATATCTTACGAAATACTGATTGGAACGTTCTATTTAATTCCGAAAACTTAGATGACATTGCATTGTCTCTTAGTAACATCATTTTAGAAGCAGCGAACAGTACTATACCTAGCAAGATCGTCACTATCCGTCCTTGTGAAATCCCTTGGCTATATAGCAGCGTGCGCAAACTTATAAGACAAAGAAAGCGTCTTCACAAACGTGCAAAAAAGTCAAACTCCGATTCCCACTGGAGCGATTTCAAAAAAAAGAGAAACGAAGTAACCAAAGCCATTCGAAAAGCTAAAGCCGATTATTACAACGCATTAACCGATAAACTTAACAGTTCGCAAACAAACAGCAAAAATTGGTTTAAACTAGCTAAACAAATAATAAACAATAATCAGACCACACATAAAATTCCTACGCTATTCCACAATAATATCGAAGCTACCGTTGACTGTGAAAAAGCACACCTATTAAACAACTTTTTCTGTAGCCAATCCTCTGTTGACGACAATAATACACAATTACCACCAATTACAAACCCAGTTCAAAACTATTTATCTGAAATAACGATTACACCCCAGGATGTTATGGACATTCTCAGAAAACTAGACGTGTCAAAAGCTTCTGGGCCTGATTTAATCAGCCCCAGACTACTCAAAGAGGGCTCTATCGAACTCTCAATCCCGCTGTCGAAGTATTTTAATATGTCATTGCAGAACTCTTACTACCCATCCCCATGGAAACATGCAAATGTAACTCCTATATTCAAAAAAGCCGACCCCTCTAACCCAAGTAACTATCGACCTATTTCACTATTAAGCTGTATAAGTAAAACTATGGGTAGATGTGTGTTCAAGTATTTATTTAACTTTTTATCCAGACACAGCATACTAACCTCTGCCCAATCTGGATTTATCCCAGGTGATTCTACTATAAACCAACTTACATATCTCTACAACGCAATCTGTAAAGCTCTAGACGAAGGAAAAGAAATCCGAGTAGTATTTTGCGATATATCCAAAGCCTTTGATCGAGTTTGGCATAAAGGTCTACTATTCAAACTTAAAGCAATCGGCGTAACTGGAACATTTCTTGACTGGTTCTCTTCATACTTATCTAACAGACAGCAACGCGTCGTTCTTAACAATGTAACATCAAATTGGAAGAAAACCACAGCCGGTGTTCCGCAAGGGTCTATTTTAGGTCCGATACTCTTCTTGATTTACATCAACGATATTGTTACTGAAATCGACTCTAACATAAGTCTATTTGCTGATGACACCAGTTTACACTTGATTGTTGATAACCCTACTGTAGCAGCGAACACCTTAAACAATGACCTAGATAAAATCAATTCCTGGTCCAAGCAATGGTTGGTGGATTTTAACCCTTCCAAAACAAAATCTCTCACAATTTCTAGGAAAATTTTCCGTCCAGCACATCCTACTCTACTCATGAACAATGTTAATATAGAGGATGTCAAACAACATAAACACTTAGGCGTAACAATATCCGACGACGGCAAATGGCAAGATCATTTTGCATCTATCACAAACCGAACGTGGCAACGTATTGGTATTCTTCGAAGCCTGAAATTCATTCTTAATCGCCAAACATTAGAACACATATACATTTCCTTCATAAGACCGTTACTAGAATATGGTGATGTTGTCTGGTGCAACTGCACCCAAGAACAACGTAAATCCATTGAAGCCATTCAAATCGAAGCAGCACGAATCGTTACTGGCGCGACAAAACTGTGTAGTATAGCTAAATTGTATGACGAAACAAAATGGGAAACTCTTGATAATCGATGCAAAAAACACAAACTTATTCTATTTTACAAAATGAAAAATAATCTTACCCCAAACTTCCTGTCAGAACTTGTTCCCCTCGACGTCAATGATCGTTCAACTTATAATTTAAGAAATAGTCAGAATACGCAAATCATGCACGCACGAACGAGTCTCTATAGAGACTCATTCTTACCTTCTGTTATCCGTGACTAGAATGAATTGCCCCAAAGTGTAAGAGACTGTGAAACACTAATCAGCTTTAAAACCTGTCTTAAGGTCAGAGACAAACCACCTTCTTATTTTCTCACTGGAGACAGAAAAGCTCAAATCCTACATACACGACTTAGATTAGAATGCAGCGCGCTTAATGAACATCTTTTTAAGAAATCAATAATAGACAGTCCTTTATGTACATGTGGCACGCCAGAAACAACAAATCATTTCCTACTAGTATGTCCAAACTTCGCGGAACAAAGACGAACACACCTATCAAACTTACCATGTCCACGGTCTCAGCACAATCTCCTTTTTGGTTCTTTAGAACTTTCTTATCAATCAAACGCCGATTTATTTAAGAGTGTACAGAACTATATAATTTCCACCCGCAGATTTGCATCCTAATTCTTAAATAAGAGGCCAGTCAGTGCAGCGGGGGCTGTTGGGGTACACCGGTGTTGATTGTATGCGCATTTATTTACATGAGTTTTTCTTGTTCTCTTTTTCTTACCATTTATTTTCTCCTCGTTTCCTCATAACAACTTTCTTAAAATAGCAGAATATGTAGCTCCTTAACGTTCTCATTTTTGTGCTCATCTACACGTACTCAGCTACCATTCTGATTATTTATCCTTGATTATCTATTCTGCTTTATTTTCTTATTTTTCATGATTAAAATATTTATGTTACTTAGCCATATCAAAATGTGACTTCTCTGAAAGGAGATGCATTTATATAAGCTTTGATAAGCTTGTTTTCAGATCCTTACTATTATAATGTGTATATAATATATGTGAACATTGTGAAATAAATATTGTTTAAACCAACTGCATCTTTGTCAAACCCGATCAAGGTGTGAAAGTTTGATTCTCTCAAATCAAGCACGAAATTATTATGAATGGTAACCAAACATTTAAAAATTGATAAATCAAACTCAATTCTTATCGGGACAGGCGAGTCATCAGTTAAATCATTGTTTACAGTCAATGCTTCTTTTATGTATTATCAATATCAGCATAACTGTAATTTCCATTTACAAAACTAATAGTTTTCCAATCTGTTCCATTATGGTACCTTATCACTTTGTTATTAAAATCCTCACTAATATTATACCACGAGTAAGTCATGGAATTAATCTTATCGAGTCCAATGCCATACTGTTTGTTTCTGCCTAATATTAATGGTCTGTCAAATACAGTTGTAAAATTACTCGGTGTATTTGAACTATTAATTATTGACGCTTTTGCTGATGATAATACATTTTTTGTTCCATATAATATAGGATGGATAATTTTTATTAATACTAATCATTCCGGTATGTAAAATAGTTTATAACTTGATTTTTCAAAATTGTAAACTTGTGTAGTGTTGTCTTCTATATCTGATCTGAAAATAATACCAAATGACGGTTTGATATATAATTCAAATGTTTCTTTTACTATTCGTTTGCCATTTGTTATTACCGGGATAAGAGACTTTGAAGTATGTGCTGAATAAATAAAGAATTGTTCTACATCTGCTCCTGTATAAGTAAAATCTATATCAAGTACATAACGGCCTTCTTAAATAATTCGCAACCCCAAAGGAATTTTTCTATAATATTCTTCGCCTTTTATAAGTGGATTGGCTGTAAAAGTAAGCGCATCAAAAAAAGAGGCTGAACGCCCGGATCTTTCAAGTGGTTTTTTAGTTGGATACGATAGAAACATCGATATAATGCCACTGTCATCGTCATAGGGGTCGGCCGCAAAGGCATCTTGAATAATACTTATTCCGTCTATCGTATATTCAAACAGCAGAATCCGACTTAAATAGTCTACTTTTACTTTCAACCCATCAATTATACCAAGAACTGCTGTGTGCCGGCTATCAGACTTTTGATTATGCTCTTTAAGAAAAGCGATTTCACCATCAAAAGCTTTGCTTCTTTCATCCTGAGCAGCTTTCAGTTGCTTTGAAACATCATCAATAGCAGTGTTAAGATATATATGTATTTTGGGTGTTCTGGCTCAAAGTCTCGTTTCACTCGAGTTTGATCCAGAAACCCCCAAAATACATATATATAAAAACTTCTACCACAAGGTGCTGAAATAAGCTGAGCCAGAGTTATATTCTGAGATTTTTTAATAAAAGTTGAAATTTACACCTAAATCACCACTTTTTTAGAGTAGGGGTAGTGAATATTGCAAGTTTAATTTTTTTATAGTTATCAAAATTACACCCCCAACAATATAAAATGTTTATTTAATACAAAACAAATTTGTCGATTTGTTATCAGAATTTTAGTCAAATCAACGGATAAACACGAAATTAACAAAATATGTTTTAAACCTCAATACATCTAAATCGGAGACACTCAGCGTTGTACGATTTTAACCTCCAGTATTCGTGTTTCATTCTAATCGAATGAGCACCACAACCAACACATACTTGATATTTTGCACAAGTGCCTTTTTTACATTTTAGGCACGGTAACACATGACTTTTCTTTAATCTATATTTATGCAAACTGCAATAATCGGAATCTTTTGTTGGCTTGCTTTTACATGGGTTATGTAATCCAATTTCAAGAAATTGACAAACATTGCTTTCCATTGTCTTTTTCGTATATAATTATTTTATTTAAGGAAAATGTATTTTTAATATATAACAAATAAAGTATGGAAAACGAGGAGACTATAAAATAATTAATACTCCTGTTTAAAACAGGTGTAATAGATAAGCAAACACTATCTAACGGTATAAATGCATTAAAACCTTTTAAAGAAGTTCCAAAGGAAACTCTAAAAGAGGTTAATTCTCAAACATTAGAAAATTTACTCAAGAGACGACGTGCTAAAAAACAACGTAAACGAGAAAAACAGAAATATGATAAATTACAAGAAAATGTTATAAATGAACAAAAGCAGAAATATTCTAAATTACAGGAAAATGTTATAAATGAACTGAAAGAGTTTAATGACAGAAAATCTAAAAAAAGTATCCCAGAATTAAAACTGGTTGACAAACCAATGTGTGGTTTATTAAAAGCATACGAGATGTCTGTTGAAAAATATAAAGACCCTCAAAAACTATTTCATGATAAAAAATCCATTATTACAGAACAAATTATCAAAGAGCTAAAAGAGACGAATGGATTAAAGTTTCAATTTGGTCTCACTGTAGATTTATTTAAAGACGACGGCGCTAACAAAAAATATACCACAGCAGTGTTACGCAGTGAACAAAATGCCATCTTGAGCTCTGAAAAAATAAATGAGTTTTACGATGAGTCATCTATCTGCATTTATACAAGAAAGCTTAGAAAGATTTACAAATACAGCATCTGGATTGGAAATTGATCACTGTGTTAAGTTTTACTTAAATATAAATATAGCAAAATACGAACCATTAAAAGGTTCTTCATATAGTCATTTACCCAAAGCAGTAGCTGATAAGAAAGCAATTAAAAATGTAAAAAACGACGATGATCAATGTTTGTTTCATGCAATAAATTCAGCTTTAAATCCAGCTAAAAAGAATTTTGATAGATTATCAAAGTATCCTAGTATAGAGTTTTTGAAGAAAGATAACATTGACTTTCCCACTCAAATTTCACATATTTCAAAAGTAGAAAAACAAAACAACCTTGCTATTAATGTTTACGGATGCACAGGAAAAAGGGTATCTGTATTTCCATATAGAATATCAGAGCAACCGCAAGAAATAAAAAGAATTAACTTGCTTTTAATTTCTGAAGACGTTGAGGTTGATTTAGAAAATGAAGATGAAGATGATCCAAACAACGAAGAAGGAATTATAGTTGACAATTATAACCCCGATGATTATCCCGCTGAACCAAAAAAAATAACAACAAAATATCACTATTGCTGGATTAAAAATCTAAATAGATTACTTTACGATCAAAACAAACATCACGGTAAAACTTATTTCTGCGATCGTTGTCTTTACGGCTTTTCAAGAGAAGATCTACTTACCAAACACAAAGAAGACTGTGATGGTATCAACAAAAATTCTTGCAGAGTAGAAATGCCAAAAGAAGGTAAAAATCACATAAAATTTAAAAATTATCAAAATCAGATGCATGTGCCTTATACAATATATGCTGATTTTGAGAGTATAATCAAACCGCAATCAACCAAATTTGGAAAGAAATCTGAAATTCAAAATGTACACGAAGCTTGTAGTTTTGGATACCAGGTTGTCAGATATGATGGCAAAGCTGAAGAACCTGTTATTTACAGAGGTGAAGATGCTGTTGAAAAGTTTTTAAAACATCTAGAATGTGAGAAGAGCAACATTAATAAAATATTTGCTCACCCAAAACCATTAATCATGACACAACAAAATGAGGAAGATTATGAAAACAAAACCCAACTTTAACAGGCGTATAAAGTTTTCAGATGAATTGTCAGCAATACATGTAAACAAAACAAAATTAACATTAAACAAACCAATTTATGTTGGAATGGCAGTATTAGATTTATCAAAGTACATGATGTATGATTGGTACTATACTATTTTAAAGAAAAGGTACGGAGATAACTGTACTTTATTATACACAGACACTGACAGCTTGCTGGTAGACATCAAAACAGAAGATGTGTACAAAGACATGGTTGAAATGAAAGATGAGTATGATCTCAGTAATTATCCTCAAAATCACCCAATGCATGATGATACAAACAAAAAAGTATTGGGTAAATTGAAAGACGAATGTGCTGGTGTTGCTATGGCTGAGTATGTTGGATTAAGACCCAAGCTATATTCGATGTTGAGAGCGGATGAACAACTCATTAAAAAAGCAAAGGGTGTTAAAACTTATGTAGTTCAAAAACATATAAACTTTGAAAACAACAAAGAAGCACTATTCGATAAGAAAAAGTTTACACATGAAATGAATATGATGCGATCAATAAAACATCAAATATACGGCATAACAGTAAACAAAGTAACACTGTCACCATTTTACACTAAAAGATACATTCGAGAAGATGGAATTACAACTGATGCACATGGTTTCTATAAAAACTTATGAAATTGGGTATCAGCAGGAACAATAAGTAATTCTTCTTTGACAAATCCTCTCTGTGGCGCTGGTAATTTCAAATAATAAACTCTTATACCTTGCGTCACCATATAACTTTTAATCTTGTGAATATCTACACTTCACATTGGATCAGTTGCTCTGCGTCTTCCACCTTCTTGTTCCCCGGGTTGATATAAATATCTTACACTTGCATTCATACATATAGGATCATCTTTTAATGTTTTTGTTTCAACAGGAGGGGGCTTTTTTGTCTCCTCATTTATGGCTTTAAAAACTTCTGGTAATCTTTTTACCCACTCTCTATTGCGTTTTTGTGAATCTATTTTCTTAGCATACTGATAACCAAACAATCTTTCAGCTAATGTTCTGTTAAATCTTTCCACTATAGCTTGGTCTCTGTGTATTTCTGTTCTGCCCGGTCTGATATTTACTTTGTGTTTCGCCATCAACTGCGATACTGCACCCATAAATTCTCTGCCTGGATCCACTTGTAATACTTTTGGATATTTCAAATGCCGACTGTATATTTTTTCAAATGCTTTGGCAACTTCTTTACAATCCTTGGAAGTCAGTGGCTCTGCTTCTTTGTATCTAATCGCAATATCAACCACAGTCAATGCATATTTATAAGTCTTGCGTCCACGACCCAAAGTATCATGCGGTAAAAATAACAAATCAGCTTGATGCACTCCATTTTTAGTAGAAACATCAAACCTGGGTCTAATTATTTTCTTTGGTGCGGGTAAATAAATCTGCCACACAGCTTGTTTCTTTAAAAATCCTAATGCCTGTTTCTTACTGACACCAGCCTCTTTTGCCAATTTTTTAACTGCTGAGTAACCTTTCCAAAATCCTTTTGGGCTGTAATAAATATTTTCCATTTTTTCTACTAAAGATTAAAAATGATATAACTATAAAGAAAAATGGAAATCACAACTGCACGATTTGATAAACTGCTTGAAGAGCAAAATCACAATAGCACAAAGAAATGGACTTGGAAATAAATCAAATATACACTATTACAGATACGAAAATACTGGATACTGAATATGGTCCATCCATGGTACTGACATTATTAGATAACGGTGAAGTATGGGCGCCTGATTATCTCAAAAATAAAATAGAGAAAAGTGCTAAACCACCATATTATATTCGACCATTTGGATTTAAACCATGTAAAAATAACAACAAAAATAGGTATCTTGCATATGACTTAGTCTTTCCAAAGGTTATTTCAAAGTAATTACAGTTTTAAACTTTTTTTTTATGAAATCAATTTGTAAGCCACAAATCCAGTTGCAGCCATGCCCACAACAATAAACGTAATTTCTCTATTCTGTTGATCCGGAGATGGTGTATAAAAATCACTCAACTTGGGCTCCGGTTCCAAAGACAAATGTTTGCCAGTTGTATAATAATACTGTTTCATGGCCTGGTCTACATCATCAAAAGTCTGCTCTGCATGATGCTCTTTTTGCAGTTGCTCATTAATAAAATCTAATCTCTCTGTTCTTTTTTTATTCCACGCCACTTGTGCTGCGTTTAATTGTTCTACGACTTTGTCATGCCTTTGTCTTTCCTCATCTGAATGACTTCCCATTTTTGAAAAGAAATAATTTGAACCGCTAAATGCCAATGCGTTTGTTAATGCGCCACCTATCATCATTGCTACTGCACTTGCCATTTTTTTATATATATTTTTTAAAATTATTTCATAATATCCGTAGGAATAAAACCTTGCTTAATCAGCATATCCTTTCTAGCCATTGCTAACATTATATCCACAGACAGCATCCCAATATCTGTCATATTAAAATCCACTTAGGGTGCTGTTCTTTTTAGTAGTTTTTTGCTAATCTCAGAATATCCAACAGTTAGAAGTGTTTCCACTCCAGCGTGATACACCATATTTACAATTTGTTTTCCGTCAATATTTGCTGCCATTTTTTTTATATGATTATTTTTTTAAAATAAATTATTAAAAATCAAACAGGTCTTTTGGTGAAACATGAACAAGTTGCACAACTACAGGTTGCGTAGCAGATTTTTTGTTATAAATATACAAACCCAACCCAGCAATGCCTAATAAAACCAGACACGGTGGAATATAATTTTTATATACGTTTATTTTGATTTTCTCTGGTTCCTCTTCACCTATTGTTATTTTTGTTATTTCATCTTGCTTTGCAGCATCTTGCTTTGCAGCATCTTGTGCATCCTGACGCTTTGCCTTTCTTGCCGCTGCTCCTTTTTTCCCAGCCTCTATTCGTTTTGGATTTTTTACTTTTTGTTGTTCAATAGGTTGTGTAACAACCTCAACAGGTATAACTTCACTCTCTTGGGTCTCCATTTATATTATTTATATTTTTATTTTTATTAAAATCAATATGTCTAACAGTTGTCAGTATTGCTGTAAATGGCGCTAAGCACATCCCATACCTGTAATACAACTCACAACAAGCACTTGTTAAAGCATGATTAATAAATGGGTCTTCCTCCAAATCTTCTATCAGTTTTGGTGGATTGGTTACATTAAAATATTTTGATACTCCCATCACATACAAGTTAATAACAGAATTGCCTAAAGTCTTGGTCAAACTTGCCCCAAGCCTTGCTTCATATCTGCAGTAAAGTTTGTTAATTTCATCCGGTGGCATGCCATCTATATTCGCGAGTTGTATGTCTTTACCCAAGTATTGCGACTACCGCCACCAGCCACTATGGTTGATAATCTTTCTTTTTTTGTTTCGTGTTGCTTTGATTCATCACGTTCCGTGAAACCTTCTGATATATCTTGTAATAGTTCTTCCACATTCATTTTTATATTAGTAATCTTATTTTTTATCTTGAAATAAATATAAAACACAAAACAACCAGCTGCGATATTCATGCAACTAGTAATTGTTAGTATTGTTAATAGCATTGTTATTAATATTGCTATTTTTTTTATTAGCATTGTTAATTTGCTGCAAGCATTGCTATTAACATTACGTATTTGCTATGGGCAATGCTATAAGCATTACTATATTTTTCGATATTTTCATTATATTTTCATGTCAGTATTGCTATTAACATTGCTACTTTGCTGTTAGTATTACTATTAGCAACAGTTAGAAAAAAGTAATTATTCAACCCAATAACCAGTTGGTTGGTCAGTCCTCAAAACTAACTTGGAATATTTAGTCTTTGCTAAAGCTTTTCTTATTCTGGTTCTCTCCTCCAACGTCGGAATAACATCATTTTCTCTCAAACTATTTTCATAACTATCTCTGTCCTTAGTGTAAAACATACACAACCATTTTGCTTGCTCCCTCAAATCTTTCAATACAGAATTATATATCTGCGAAATTACCCACACTGATTGTTTGGCGTGGCGACCAGAGAATGCCAACTCGGATAACATATCCTTTTTCTTTGTTAATTCTTTTGTGGCGGAGCAATCATCAATAATGTATAATGTGGGCTTGCCAGCATATTGTTTGAAAAATAAACGCAACAGTTCTTGTAGCATTTCTTTATCGTTGCTAACGGGATTGACAATTATTATTTTTTTATCTCTCGGGTTTTTCACATCTCCTATCCAGGATCTATTTTTATAAGCCTCGTTCCACTCTATGGTTGGACACAATATAATTATATGTTCAAAAACTCCAACATACTCTTGTTCAAGTATGTCAAGAACAAACTCTGTTTTGCCGCAGCCTGTCTGACCACAGATAATGGCACTGTGTGAATATTTAGGATATTTAGTATAGTGATTCTTTGAATCTTCCATCTTCGAAATTGATTTGCGCATCTTGTATTATATATATATAAATATTTAAAGGTTGATCTGCATCTGCTTTTTTATTTATTAGTATCGTGATGCCTTCACTGCCGTTTTCTATTCTGCTTCCACTGCCGTGTAATAAATTGTCATCCCATGTTCTAAGGTCAAGCCACAAAGCATATGATTTTGTCAGATAAGTCTCAAGAGAAACATTGGTAAAGTATAAGTCCTTTGCCACTATGTCTGTCTCTTTGTTTCTTTTTGATGTCAAGGCAAAATATTTGTTGATTTCATCCCTATGTTGATATGCCTTCATGCCCTGACTATACAACTGATTTGGTACGCCCTCTATTGTCATTTCAACCTGTTTAATCTTTGGGTTGTAAAAGGATTCCGAGTCTGTTCTTTCTGGGTCTTCAAACAGCATTAAAATACCTTTTCATGCTCCGTGCTGGTGTATTAATGTTGATGTTCCAAAGTGTTTCAGATTTGTTTGCTATTATTTTTCTATGTCGCAAGATACAATCATACATAAATACTATCTTACCATTGATTTGCTGTCTTATTTGTCTGGATAATTCAACATCACTAACCATATCAAATTCCAAGCAGATATTTTTTATTACATAAGATGCATCAGCATCACTGCTTTTGATAACTTTGTTATAATCGTTAAACGTTAATTCATATTCTAACCTATCACCAAGCCCCGCTTGATAAAATGGCATATGACTTTCTAACATTTCAAAGTCCAGTGGAATACAAAATATATTTCCATAAGCTGCTGCTATAGCTTCATCTTCGGTGTCTGAGGATTTATCTCCCGCACCAATTCCATGTTTTAACATGTTTGCTTTACCAATACCTTGGTAAGCTATGTTTACTCGTTTAGCAGGGCTTTTCCATAAATCTACATAACAATGATATATATCACTGTCGTCTATTGACATGACTTCATTGCTACTTATTTTTATTGTCATTTTTTCACAATTGTTCTACCCAGATTCTGAAATAGAGTAGCGTTGGCGTCTGTTCTGCTTTTAAATTCTATTTCAAAGGCAAGACGAGCAGTACGTGGAACTATCACATCATTAGTACTTAGATTTGGAAATCTCACAAGCAGTTGCTGGTTTTGGTCTATTGTTGATGGATTATTAGTTATTAATACACTTGTGCGGATGCCCTTAGCACCATGAGGTTCTCTTAGTTTTCTATAAGGGTTGAGTTTGTTTCCGTAAGCTGACATTGTTTTTATTTTTTAAATATATTTTTTAAAATTAAATAAAATAAACTATGGCTGAAGGAGGATTTGAGTTTGACAATCCTACGTTTGATCCAAATGTTGAAGATGAAGATTTTGATGATGACAAATTACCAATGGTGCCTGATGAGACTGTTCGAAGAAGTCTTCTTAATCAAAGCGATCATATTGCTGAACTTAGGGGAGAGCTGGCAGAATCCACAATTGAAATATACAAGAAAAATCGTGTAAAATCCTTTTATAATGAAATCGAAAAACGATATAAGATGGCACCGGACAAAATGGATTATGACCAGTTTAAAGTATCAGATGATGGTAAAACATTATACTGGGTTGTTGGTGATAAAGAAATAAGAATAACTGCCAAGCAAGGTAGTGCAACATTTCTTTCCCTTTGTTCTTTGGCAAAGGAATTTGGATCTGGGGTAACAAGGGCAATAAGACAATATTTGAATTTGCCGGAGTATGACAGTAAAACAAAATTATCACAAAAAGCTCGACAAGCGCTGGAGAGCACAAGAAACGATTTACCAGATAATATAGATGCTATTCCATTACAAGATTTATCACATATTATTAATAACATAGACGCATCAATGGATAACATAGAGGCATCAATTTATGACCGGGATGTGGATGAGCGTCCTGATGCTGAAACACAAACAAATATAGACAAGCGTGAAATGGATGGAATAGTAAAAGCGATGACAACTGTCGAGGAAGAACTCACCAATAATTTAGCAAAACTCACACAACTTGATAAATCCATAACAAGAGAAAAACAAAAGTTGGAACAAGCTAAGACTGATAATGATAAATTCCAGATAAAGAGAATTAGCGACCGCATCAAAGACCTTGAAGTTGAAAGAGGTGCAAGAATGGATGTCATCAACGAGAACAGAGAAGCTGTTCGTAACCAAGTGAGTAGAATAAAAGAAACAATAAACAAAATGTTAAACGAGGATACAACTCTTGGTGAGAGGATCAAAACCTTGTTTAGGGAGCAAGGTATTACTATTGTTAGTATTTTGACTGCGTTTAGTATGATTATTGGGGTATTAGTTGAGGCCATTATTCCTACAACGGGAGGAGGGACTGCACCTGTTCCGACTCCAAAACCTGATCCATCAAGTGTAAAAGACTGGATAAAAAAACAACTACTTAATCTTGGTAAACTTCTTGCCAACTTAGCTGGTAAAGCTGCTGCAGCACCTCCAGGAGTTATTGGTGCAATAGTATCATGGCTTTTATCTGCAACAGATAATGTTATTAATTGGCTTGGTAACAATCTATGGGCTTTGCTTGTGTTTGTTTCCGGGTTGTTGTATGTGGCAGCCAAAGAGTGGTTTAGTAAATCTCGTAGATAAGTAATGCAGCAAGACCTATTACTATAGTACCAACAATTATAGTTGTTTTGTTATCTTCATGTTCAATCGCTTTTATTTCTGGTGGGTTATGCTTCACAGTTTTATGTATCAATGATTTATCAAAGTCTGGCAGAAATGTTTTTGTTGTGGTGCTTTGAAAAGGTTGAACAATTTTTGGTGGTACTGGTTTTACATTCACATCATTATTCAATCCTAATGCTTGCGCATCGGTTGCTATTACAATTTCATTATTATAGTCTTGTATTGTTCCGATTCTTAATTCCATGTCACTCGGAGACATGTACAATCCACTTCCATAGACAAAATTTACTTTACTTCTTGCATATTTTAGGGTGGTTTCATATCTTGAAATTTGACTGGGCAAGTCGATGGGGCTATTTATTGCGTCCACTACATTTGCTAAAAATTGTTTCTGTGCATCAAATGCCGTTCCAGTTCCAAGTATATCTGTTCTTGTTTGTGATTGTGAGCCAATGATTGCCCAGCAGTATGTTCTTATGCTGTCATTGATTCTTTCTACTCCAGCTCTTGTAAATCCAGATGAACTATCTAGTATAAAAGTAGACCAGCTGTTGTCTGCCTCAGATCCTTGTGCAATGTAATCAATGTGATATGTTTTATCACTCTCATAGTCTGTAAAACTCATCGTTTTGTTGTCGTATACAGTATTTACCAAAGGATGATAACCAATATTTGTTCAGTAATTATAAATTGTTCCTAGACCATCAGCATAGCTTTGTTTTTGTCTCCAGTCCGAATGTAAGTCAACGTTAAACTCCTTGCATATTCTCTCGTATGCGTTTCGGTTATATGTGTTATTAAACGCATTCCAATTTGAGTCTTGCGGCATTGCTACACTCATCTCAAATAATATTCTTCTAACTTGGTAGTAGACATGAAATCGACATAACGAACCAACCAAGGCATCAGTTTTTAGATGATTGTTGAAATCAATACCACATCCAGTTGTCGCACACCAAATAGCAAAATTCAACTGGTTCTGCCAAAATAACATCCAATCTGTTCCCCAGCTTTGGACTATAGCATCTGATTTAACGTATGGGAGTGTGTATTTTTCAAAAACATTGGGGAATGATGCTTTAAAGCCTTTACCGTCTGATGTAATGACTATATTTTGATTTATTATATCTATCACTTTCTTGCTGAAAGTACTTAAATAGTGAGCATCTGCGTTATATTTGAATTCTTTAGAAACCATTTTTATTTTGTATTTTTATATATATTAAAAAAAATGCTTCATACAATTTCAAACATATACGGTTCTATTAGCTTACAACAGTATATCGATAATAGAAATGGAGATAAGCGCGTTGGATTAAAAAGTTTTACATACACTATCGGTTGGCATAACATTAATCATGAAATCGTAAAGACAAGAAACCCAGATAAAATAGAACATTTACCAGGTGGACTCTATAACTTTCAAGACTTGGTAAAAAAGTTTAAATTGCTAAATGAAAATATTACCCTGGACAGTATTGCCCAAATTGGCTTCAGCATTATACATACGCCAATAGAGACACGAATGTCAAGCGGTCTTTCGATTATGCTGGGATTCAAGGACAGAAAATGGTTGACAGGTACTAATTTGAGAGATTACCCAATTGATTAGCTCCTTATAAACAGCTATATGTTCATCTGGAACAAGTTAATACGAGTAGTAATTATTTCAATGGCGCGCCAAGCACTATTATAGGGGCTGTACCTGTAGAAAATAAGCAGTTTGGAGATATTGTATATACACATTTTTATCCTGAATATCACTGTCTTTCGGGTGGTACAATTTCTGAATTGACAATAGAAGTCAGAGATGAGTATGGTAACAAGATAAATAATCACGGTTTGCCTATGAGTTGTGTTTTAGAATTTTTTTAAAAAATATATTTTTATAAAAAAAAAAACAATGAGTATATTTGGACCAACAAGACCTAAACAAACAGAAGACTTCGAGGCTTTGATAAATGATGTTAAATATTTATATAGGCGAATTGTGCCTTTTGTTAACCAGTTTAATCATTTGAGAGATAGAGTTGATAATCTTAAATATGGGATTATAACAATATCTGCGGAGGCTAAGGGTCCAATTGCAATGAATAGAATACTCTCATTTGGTAATGGTGGAGCAGAAACAAATGTGGGGCATGTAATGACACGCCGTGGACGGATTATGGGAATAGGTTTAGCAAGTGACCGATTAATTGGTGACGTAACTGTAATAGTTTCTGTTAATGGTGTTGAACAACCAAATTATGGCATAACGCTTCACATCATCCCACGCAATCATGATAACTTTGATAGTCCTTTAGAGATTGGAGCTGGTTCTGTTGTTAACTTTGTATGCAAGGTTGCTAACGCTACCGCTGTAAATACGGTGGCATCATTATTAATTGAATGAATTTATTTTTTTATTAATAAATAAAAAATGAAGCAACCGACATCACCAGGTTTATATCCTGAGTTGCCAGTGGAAGACGGACAAAATTATAGATTACAAAAAAAATCAGAGATTGAAAAAAGTTAATTACAGAGCGAGACACACGCAAATCTCTTTATAAAAAATACAAACGTGGTATTAATATCACAGATGGAATTGACACTACCTTGATATCTGCAGGTGTTATTATGGCTGGGATTGGATTTGTTGTTCCAGTTTTGTTACCTTTGGAAATAGCAGCAATAGTATGTGGAGCTACAGGTGTTTGTATTAATTTTATCAGACGCAAGCTTAATGCAAAAGCTCAAAAACATCATGAAATAAAAACTTTGGCAGAGTCTAAGTTGAATATCATAAAGCAGCTAATATCAAAAGCGTTGAGTGATGCACAAATATCAGAACAAGAGTTTAAGATGGTTCTGGATGAACTGGAAAGATACTATAATTTGAAACAGGATATCAAACAAAAGAAACTTGAAATTAGTGAAGTTCAAAAAAAGGAACTAGTAGAGCAGGGAAGAAAGCATTGGCAACCTTACAAAAAAGTCTAAAAAGTGTCTGATAAATTGTTTTAGTAATGTGTATGAGTACGATCCACCACTTTTGTATTCAAGGTCGGAGAATTGATAACAAATCGACAAATTTGTTTTGTATTAAAGAAACATTTTATATTTTTAGGGGTGTAATTTTGATAACTATTAAAAAATTTAAACTTGTGTTCTTCACTACCCCTATTCTAAAAAAGTTTTAATAAATCACCATTATGATTATGGTGATTTAGGTGTAAATTTCAACTTTTATTAAAAAATCTCAGAATATAACTCTGGCTCAGCTTATTTCAGCACCTTGTGGTAGAAGTTTTTATATATATGTATTTTGGGGGTTTCTGGATCAAACTCGAGTGAAACGAGACTTTGAGCCAGAACACCCAAAATACATATATATTTAAGTTTATCAGTGTTAACCGGTTTGTTCAGAGCTGTCTCCAGCGACTTACCATCAACCATTTTCTTTTTGATGTCTTCAAACTCTTTGCTGATATCAGCAACGTTGGTGTTTATCTGCTCATTTAATATTTTAATTTGAGTTACTTCGGCAGTAAAAGCAGTTCTCATTTGTTTTGAAGCATCTGCAATAGCAGTTTCTAGTTCATTGTTATCATCCATTAGTTTGCTGATTTCCCCAATCCGTGTATTAATATTTTGAACACCAGATCTTATTTGTTCACTTAATTTCTTGTAGTTTTCGCTATCTTCTAATCCGTCTTCTTTCTTTTCTAGCTCCTTCAAAGCATCACCCAGAAGTTTTATTTCATCTTCCAATCCGTTTTGAATTTCAATCATTTTTTCACGGTTTGCTTGTAACTTTGTTTGTATTCGACTAAGTTTATCATCAACACCTGTTGTCAAATTTTTGATCATGTCTGGAATTTTATCAATATTATAATCACGTATGATTTTTGCTACTCTTCTTACAGTAAATTGCTTTGTTGCTGCATCACCTGCTTTTTCTGGATTGCCAACATTGGTAATTTTATTATTATCCATGTTAAGCTCACTTCTCAAAACATTTTCCTGGTTTTTGCCTTTGTTAAGATAATTAACCAGATGTTTTTGTTTTACATACTCAGACAGCACAATACCAAAATTTGTAATATTGACACTGCCCGTAGTAACTTCCTCGCCAAGATAACATTAAAAAGTCCCATTATATAATATGATTAGATTAAATTTCGCCGTTGAAGTTACGCTTTACTAACTTCCTCGGGCGATCAAGATACAGAAAGTCATACTGCTTGTCAGTTGCTTTTTTATACTGATCTTTGCTGACATCTTGTTCGTTGGAAAGCATACCCAGCTCACGATTAACTGGAGTCGCAAAGAAGATGTAATGAGAACAGTTCAACCGAATGTCTTTGGGAGTTTTGTAATAAGACTGGGATAAATAAATCACACAACAGTTTTTGTGTCTTCCCTGGATGAAATAGTTAATAATATCGTTTTGATTGCGTTCGCAATCATAATCATCAAAAATGACTATCTTTTGAGTATCAGAATCCAAATCATTCACAGGGATAACTTCATCATTTGAACATTCTAATATGTCTTCGACTGGGATTTTATTCTTTTTTGCTATCTTTTCAAGTTTTTGTGACAAAACCTGATACTTAGACTGCTCCAAGTTTTTAGCAAACAAATAAATCTTGTCGTAGTAAACCAAAGGTTTCAGCAACATATGAACTAGTGTGTTTGTCTTGACAGAACCTGAATTACCGCAAATTAACATTCTAAAACAACAGTCTGGCATGAAGCTCCATATCTGTTTAAAATTACCGTTTTCTGTCTTCATGTCATAGTTTCGAATTTCCATTATAATAATAGTCAGATAATATTAATATTATCTAAGTATTATTATATGTCTAAAGTGTATTGTGGAATAAAACAGATTCCTCGTGGTAAACAACTTGGAACAGAAGCAGAATGTTTCAAAGCTGATCAAGTTAGATATTACGGATTACAAAAAGTTAAGATGAATATCCCAGGACCTTCAAAACAAAAAGATGCAGATCCCGCATGGAGACCGGCAATGAAAAATACAGGAAGTCTGTCGAAAACAGAAGAACGACCAAATACTATTTATTTGATAGGATTAGAAGCAGAAAGAAAGCATATAAATAAAATGTTAAGCAAATCTGAATCTCCCGGCGAGGAAACACGTCTGGAAAAGAAGTTGGTTAAAATACAAAATGAGTCTGATAAAGCACATGCAAATATTAGACTCATCAGAAAAATATTAAAAGCAGTTAAACCTGCAGTCAAGAAAGCAGTTAAGCCTGCGGCTAAAAAGAAAACAAAAACTGCATAATACTCGATTTAAGTTATATTAACTTGTCTTAACTCATGTCAACTTATCTTTATTTATCTTATTTTAATCTAACCTTATATTATACATGTCTTTGTTAAAATGGAAAGAATTAGCAGATTAAAAGCAAAAAGCGAGTGAGCTTGTTAAAGAATACGAGAATAAAGTTACTCAAAAAAGACTAGAAAAAGGAGCTAGTCGTGAGTTGTACAAAGAAATATTTAAACCTGTGACTAGCGAAATAAAAAGTCAGTCAGAACAGCTAACCGAGCAGTTAGCTTCTCTTCCGAAAATAAGTCAGCAATTAGCCGCTCTTCCAGCAGCAATAGGTGAGGAAGTACAAGAACAAACAACGTACCAGGGATTACCCCAGTTATTTGCTGAAGAACCCCGTAAACCAACTACTGGTGATCTAGATGCTGGAATCGATAAAGACGTGATAGATAGACATATAATACCTTTACCGTCAACCGCAGCCAGAGATAACTCAAAACTCGGAAGCATACTCGGGGATGTTAGTGAGATTATCCGACAAAATTGTCGCAATATGACTGCTCTTACTAAACAAATAAAACAAAGAAAGAAGGATGCAACCGCGAAAGAAGAATATAAACGAATCCGGAAAAACATAGAAAACGAGTCAGAAGCCTTAAAACATTATAGAGAAAGAATTGATGCAATGCTTGTGCATAGTGAAGTATTTTCAGGCAAGGGTTTACAACAAAATAAAAATACCTACAAAGTCGACAAAGATGGCTACTATGGAATGTTGCAAATTGATTTATCTGAGCTTGTTGGTCATCACAAACTTATTGCCAAACAAGGAAAAGCAGTTGTGCTAGATCTAAAAGTAGACGATGATTTTATAGACTTGATAACAAAGCGTTTCAACAATGGAAAAACTTATTCAAAGCTGTCTCAGAATGCTTTTAAGGAACTAACAGAATTATCTGGTTTACCAATTCATAAAGGTTCTTCAAAGTTCAAAAAGATTTTAGGAGGTTGTGTTGATGTTGAATATTACAATAGTTCTGATGATTTACTTAATGATCTGGAGTTGGTATGTGGAAGTATCGAATCAGGAACTCATAGTCCACAGCTAATAAATAAAGGTATTAGCTTAATCGATGAATTATTAAAAATAGGTAAAATATCACCCAAATAACACGAACAACTATTTTCTAAATATCTCAATTAAATTATTGTCTAACTGTAATTATACATGAAAACCAAAGAAGAATTAATTGATCACTTGACGCGACTTGTAGCTGCATACAGACGCAGTTATAAATTGTGCGGTATTATAAACACAACATTACAGATTACCAGTGGAATAATTGGTTGTGGTGCTGTTCTGGCATTAGTTCCAGCAATTCCTGTTTTCATAGCTGTAGTTGGCGCAGTTCCTCCAATAGTTGCTGTTTTAGCAAGTAAAACAAGAATAGCAGAAAAAAAGACTTTGTTAAAAACACACCATAGGTGTTTTAAACAACTTCTTTCATATGTCCAAACAACAACAGGACTAGAAAATGATGAAGAGGTAATTAGGATTACCTTCAATAAAATATTAGAGATTCAAAAGAATGATAACTTTACAGAACCTCTGGAAATATATATGAAAAGATTCAAGTTAAACGGTCATGGCATTCAGTCGTAATTCAACTTGTTTCCATATCCTATCGTACTTTTCTCTGGTTGATTTTGTTTTAATCGGTTTTGTTTCTTTTTCTACTTTTAATATTTTAAATATTTTCTGAAAAATGTATTCAAATTTGATTGATCTTTTTCGACCTTCTAGCTTATCCAAAATCTTTACAATGTTGTAAAACAAATCTTCAAATATGTGTCTGTTTGCAGAAGACAAATCAAATGCTGCCAAGTATTTATCTAAATGATACGTTCTGTGGTAAATAGTTTTCTTTTGGCCGTAGTTGTAACCTGTGATAAGATTGTAACCATTGTGAGTGCCACAGTTAAGGCAAACACGCTCGTTATCGAAAACTTCACAAGTATTATTACAATTCACGGATGCGTAAGCATACTTGTAACACAGCTTGGTTCTGGTGCAATATTTACAAAGCTTTTTTGTATTAATTGTGTCAAATAAGATGCAATCTGTGCACACCTCAGGAGGATCAATACTATCTAAAACTCTTTTACAATATTTGCAATTCATTATATTATACTATAGCATTATATATTTAAATACAGACTTAAAAAATAATATCTTATGTAATATTATAATGGAACAAGTAGAAAAGAAAATCAAAAACTTTAAGGAAGATCAAATGGCTTATGCCCAAACGGTTGATTTTGAAGATATGAATAAACTTGACAAAGAGTTAATAGTTTTTACAAACTTTCAAGATCTGAAAGAAAGAATCATAACAATAGTAAAACAACTAAAACTATCGTGGAAAATAAAAAAGCAGATATAAACAAGCTGCGTGCTTTTTGTAAAAAACAAATTTCAGAGGCAACCAGTTACCAGCCAAAAGTATACAAAGATTCTTTTATTTCCCACTATGATGTTTTACTTAACCAAGGAATTAAAATTATTATGTATGGTTAATTAAAATAATATAATCTTTAATATATATGAGTATTTACAGTTATGCGGAAGAAGAAAAAAAACATTTTGAAGAGGAACAGAAGGTTTATGAAAAAGTAGCTGCTTACGAGCAGGCTCTTTTAACCAAGACAAATGAATTTATCAAAGAGTTTGAGACAGTTCACATGCAACGATTGTCAGATGATATTGCAGCTTTTAAGAAAGATTGGGCAATAAAAACTGAGATAGAGTGCAATGATGCTGCAAAGCTTCTCACAGATCTAGCAGAAAAGGAAATTAAGATTTTTAATAAAACACAATTAAAAGTAATGTCTGAAAATGTTGAGTTGTTCAGAGATAATCTAATCAGCAATCTAGAAAAACCTCATGAGATTAATACTGATATCGGATGTTACGAGGACTTTGAACCGTTTGTCGAAAGTTTAAAAGAAATGATTGATGTAAAAGTTTTTGATAAAGACGAGTTTATAAACTATTGCAAATACAGGATAAAAATAAAATCACTGGCAGCTGGAGGTGATCTTAAAACTGTTGATTTCGATAGATACTGCAAATATCATGTAAAAATAAGTCAGATGATAGATATTAGAGTTCTTGAGGAAAAATGCTTTCGGAGATATTTGGACATTCTCCTGGATAATAAAATAGATGCTCTCTTGGATGAGGTTACTAACGAAGACACCGGACATGTTTACGAGGTTACCGATGAGGATACCGATGAGGATGCCGACGAAGGCAAAAATATTAAATAAAAAATATATTATTTAATTAATTAATTAATTAATAGGGGCTTAAAGAAATAATCTCTTGTAATAATATATAATGAGTATCCGAGAAATCGAAGCATCCCCAAAACAGTATAGCAAGGTTTTTAAAGTAAATGTTGTCAGTAATGACCCGCTCACTCAACTGCAAAAAACACAACCAAGCGTTATAAAATTTCTTAAAACGGAACTAAGAAAAACGGGCTGCTTTAAATTAAGTGTTGACGTGAAACATACTTTTAAAAAAACATCGATGGGGGACAAAGAAACAGGTCCTGCAATCACATACAAAACAGCTTACTTTAATTCTAAAGCGGCAACAATATTAACCGAAAATAATATTATCGAGGCGCTGGACAAAGCACGTGAGGAAATTAAAAATAGAGTTGGAAATTGGATTCAGATGGGAAGTGGTTGGATAATTGAGACACTAGACGCACACGTATAGTAAATCGAATAGAAGAATAAGCGCTGTTACGGGGTAGCTCTTATTTGAATTTTACCAAAAGAACTGGAACACCACAAAAAAGGCTTAATAAATATAAAAGAAATGAAAAGATAACCGAATGCTTTAGATGGTGCCATTTGGCTTATAAATTCCCTGTTGGAAAAAATCCCCAAAGAATATCAAATTATAAAAAGCGTATTTAGTGATCTTGACTACAAAGAAATAACATTTCCTGTTACTATCAAACAAATCCCAAAAAATAGAAAAACAAAACAACATTTGTTGTTAACATACTTTCGGATATGAAGATTATCAAGTATACCCTTTGCACCATAAAAATATAAGAGCAGAAAAATACATCGTGATATGCTTTTAATCACGCGAAGAGAGAAAAAAAATCATAACGTGTGGATAAAAGATTTTGACAGACTAATGTTTAGTCAAACACTACACGAGGGGAAAAAAATGGTTTTGCTAAAACATGCTTGCAGTGCTTTAAAATTCGAAAAGGACGTTGAAAGATCATAAGCCTGATTGCCTTATCACTTAACGGAAAGACAAGCAATTAAAATGCCAAACAAGAGATGAAAAAAGTTATGTTTAAAAACTACGACAGGCAACTTATGCTTCCGTTTGTTATATATGTCTGATTTTGAAGCAATAACTGAAAGTATTTCTTCGCATCGAAAAATCCTGAAAAAATCACATACACGCAAGAATATCAAAAGCCGATACTGACTTGCAGTTTATGGGTACAAGGTTGTTGTTGTTGTATGATGATCAATATTCAAAACCAGTTGTGACATACAGAGGACCAAATGATAGAAGAAGAAAAGTGGTGCAAGAAAACTGATGAATGCACAACTTTAAAAAAAGATCTAGTAATGTCACAGAAGAAGAAGCTAGATTCCAAAAATCTAAATCATGTCATATTTGTGGTAATGTGTTTTTCAACAACTCTTAAAAAAGATGACCCAGGTCGTACAGTCAGCATACGAAAACTCCGTTAGAAAAGTTAGAGATCATTGTCATATAACTGGAAAGTACAGAGGAAGCGCTCATGACATATGTAAATAATAATTTCAAGGCTGACTAGAAAAAGATACCTGTTTGTGTTTCATAACTTGAGAGGATATGATTCTCACTTCATAATGCAACACACTCGGAAAGTTTAAACAAAACGATAAGATGTGTTGTACCGAATAACATGGAGAAAGTATATGGCTTTTCATGTTTAGGAAAAAGTTTAGTAGATTTTAGTGATAGTTTTCCGGTTTATGTCTCAATCATTAGATAAGTCTAGTAAAAAGACGTTTCCGTCGTTTCGAATA
The DNA here is from genome assembly GCA_037043455.1 of Cyrtodaria siliqua. Taxonomy (NCBI): domain Eukaryota; kingdom Metazoa; phylum Mollusca; class Bivalvia; order Adapedonta; family Hiatellidae; genus Cyrtodaria; species Cyrtodaria siliqua. The sequence goes on from JAWPHD010014037.1 coordinate 63,459, forward strand.
CATATCTCTCAAGAATACAGCGGTAAAAGGTAGGTAGACTTGCTAAAAGAAAAGGCGTTTATCCTTATGATTATAATGAACAGTTTTAAACGCTTCAAGGATACTAAGTTACCTGACAAAGATAGCTTTTACTTCTGAAATTAAATGATGAACACATTTCGATGCAGATTACGATCATGCTACAAACATATGGAAAACATTTAAGATTAAAAAATATGGGAGAATATCATGATCTGTATCTTAAGACTGATGTGCTGCTACTGACAGATGTTTTTGAAAAAGGATTAAGAGGTGGTACGAGTTATATTGCAAACAGATATTCACAGGCTAATAATAAATAAATGAAAAACTACGACAAGAAAAAAGAAAGCAAGTACATAATATATCTTGATGCTAATAACTTGTATGGGTGGGCTATGTGTCAACCGTTACCTACTGGCAACTTCAAGTGGTTGACAAGTTTGAAAAAGGAAAATCAAATTACATTGTTGAGTGTGATATCGAGTATCCTGAGAAACTGCATG
>JAWPHD010014038.1:0-63971 GCA_037043455.1 Cyrtodaria siliqua
GATAAATTGCATTATAGATTTTCTTGAAATCGTGTGCTTACGCTACACACTGGCTTACACAAGGCTCTTTATGTAGTTACTACATATTACTGTCAGACTGGGAAATTGACTTGGTGAAAACAGGCTGTGGAAACACTACTGCACACTGACACTGCCTCTCATTAAACAGACCTGAAAAATAACATATTTATTCCATTTAATTTTTAATAGCTTTATGTAACTATTGTTCCAACTTTCTTAATGCTATCAATGCCAGCTTTCCATAACAGTTTGGCTGTAAAACACAACTGGAATTGAGTGTGGAGCTTTCTGGATACCTGTGCCAAAATGTAGGTTGCATTCATGAACAAGTAGTAGTTTGGCAAGGCTTACAGTTTCATCAATCGATTCATCACTCCATGTGTTCTAAAAATGTATCAGAATTAGTTAATATATATGAACCACCACCATTTTCATATGTTTCAATTGTTGTCCTTATGTAACACTATCGTAATTAAAGAGTATTGTACTTACACAGATCCCCTATACACGGGCTACAGACAATCTATACCATGGCCCATTTCATTTGCTTGGTGTGTTTTCGAGCTGTGTCAACATTCATTCTCCGACGTCTATTATAAAAGTACTCACGTCTAGTCTAATCAAGAAAACTTGAATATTATATACGATCACTGTTTCGATAAAGGTCTAACGACCTAATTCCACTCCTGTACATATGTCTATGTGCATGCATCTGCATAATTTGATACGTGTACACCGTGTGGGGAGGCTATTTTAGCACATCGTTGGACTGTGGCATTGAAATACAACAGTTTCAGTTCAATCACAATTTAGTTTTAGTGGACAGTGTTGTAGCTGGACAGAGAGAAGTGGGGGTTTATGGCGTGCGACTGACTGGCACTAGGCTTGGTGGTTTTCTGCGTCGCCGCCATTTTGAAAAGCCCTTTGAAAGAGTGAAATGCAGGTACCAACGTTTCAAAACGGGCACGCAAAATGTATATTCACAAAAAAATAAGAATTTTCAAAAAAGATAGAGAACAGGTAATGATCTTCGATTCCTGGCAATTTCAACAATATTTAAGAATATACAATTTTTGTACCCGTTTTGAAACACTTGCAATTTCAAAGAAAACAAAAACTAGTTTTTTCGATCTTCGCATTTGTGACCGGCGATTTCCGACTATGATATCTCAATAAAACCTGTCAACACGATTGTTTGAAGAATCTCCGACATAATAACTGACTTCTGATATGATTTGTTTTCTTTGTCACTATAGTATAAGCTTTAACTAGTGTTTTTTAAAAGAGTACTATAAATCCGCGCATCTGCACGTGCTTACAAATGGGAACTACGTTGCCTCCAACCCCAATTATTTATGTTTGAGTTATGCGTATCAGTCACGTGAAATGATTCAGCTGCGCCCCTACTGGATAGACAAAACTTAGTTTCAGCGCCAAAGAACTGATATTAGCAACAGAAAAAGAGCAATGGTTACTATTTCGCTTAGTAGCATAAGTATAGTTCTGTGTTGCATATCAGTTAACACCATTGTTTTTACAAATTTAATTTGATGTATTTGCTTTGGGTCCTCGTTTTTAAAACAATTATTGTATAGCTAATATTAATAACAGGCAACACTTATATCTTTAATTGATTATAACATGTATTGTTCCTCTTTTAAATGGTCGTATTTCATTACATGAGCTGCATACTGGATTTATGTTCAGATCACGTTTCCCAAATATATAGGCTATCATTGATATCTACTAATTATGGTTGTCTTAATATATAAAATAAAAAATTAAAAAAAAAAATACATTTATTAACTTATCGATATAAAATTATCGAGTTCAAATGTTTTGTTTATGCCGTTTAATAAGCGTCTGATTGTTACATGGCTTAAACCTTTACCACACTAAACGTATTGATTAAGTAGTTCTCTATCGAAGCAGCACGAATTGAATTTTAAGAATGTGACATCAATATCATCATTGCACGTATATATATATACACAACAATATGCCGATGCAACACTAATAATTGATGTACATGTATGTACAGCAAACATTAATATTTTCTTTATTGGTCTGACTGGTTAATTAAACACCGAATCATTATATCTGTTTTAGAACATAAAATGAAAAAGTATAATATAAACACAATATAAATACCCACCACTTTTTAAGTTAAAGGACTATATTTAAATTAAAAGGAGGTCAAACAACATGTTGTCTCTCTGATAGCGACAATATATTGTTTAACCAACAAATAAAAGCCTAGTCTATCTATTAATACACCCATTGTTCTATTGTCGCTTTATTAACGAGCCGGTGTGGCGAACTAACAACTATTACTGCTAAAAGTCACAACAAGTGCATAAACATTAATAAATAAATAAATAATATAAACAGCTAGTGAACAAAAATAACATTATTATTGAGTTGTTTGTCCACATATTTCTTTCTACCTAATAATAACTATCATATGTAGCATTTCAATTCGTTGTTTTTAGTTATTAATAAAGCAATTGATATAGTAACTGTTTTACTAATTTCATTATTATAAAATGTAAACACGTTCTTTCCCTTGTTTGTATGGAAGCAACTGTTTGACAGCTGTCACAATAGTTCACTTTACATGTATAGTTTTACTGATTGCTTACTTACAGTTCTATCTAAACATAATACGGCGACAGGTGAACGTGGTCATAATGCTGATTGTAACTACAGGGCACCATGCTTCATGGCGTAGTACATGTTCGTATCTTCAAATAGTGTTGTGAACAAAATGTCTTCACACGCTGTCTTGTTTTCTTATTATGTTTATTACGACAAAATCAGATTGAGGTTACCTAAGGTCAATTGTATGTACATCACGACTTTTAGCAGGTGCTTAATATGCGGTCGCGCGACCAAGTACGCCAAGTCATTTGCACAAGGTCGTAATAATTGTAAGTATCTGACACGATTTAGAATATACATTCCCATAGGATAAATTGTCTCTCAAAACAAAGCTAGTTCTGTGACCAGAAACTAAAGAATATATTTGCCCACTATGTCCTACTACAAATATCATCAATTACATTAAAACCTAGACTAAAGGCCCAGCGTGAATCGAACCCGAAACCTCTAGATCAAGAGACAAGTATGTTAACCACTCGAACGCAACATCTATAGTATAATAAAGCATTCTAAACGTCTCACACACCAATTAATTGTCCATAGGGTCCCATTGTAATGTTTTTGTTTGTGGCATAGAGATAAACAGATTTTGCAACATGTATTTTATGCTTAAATCTTCATTGATCCATTATCTGCAATTTAAAACACATTTAACACATATTTACCCAGATTGACCTTTTTTAATTTCATGTTGGTGTCCACACCTATCAAAATTTAGATAAAAATACAACCCCGTGGTGATAGACCCATGATGTGTAAAATGAGGCAGAATTAGCTAGAAATCTTATATCCACACTGCATTTTTCTGTGATCTCTTCCTAAAATGCTGTAGATTTAGAACCTGGTAAAGATAAATCAATGTATCCTGTAAAATGTAGAAACGCGAACTTGTTTTTTTTTATATCTACCGTCCTTCATCTGTAGGGCACGAGTATTCAAGGGAGATAATAGTGGTGTGAGTCCTTAAGGTGGTATTGTTTTCTAATGATCACCTCAATAATAATTGAAAATGTATACAAATCAATTACATGCTTAAAAGTGCTAAAATTTTGATTCCATGTTTATTGGTTTTCAAATTATTCAAGTTTTAGTGACCTAAGGTATTGGTCGAAATTCAGCCGAGTGCTTTTAATATTTGAAAATCTACAGTAGTGATAAGGAGTTTGCATTTTCCTGGTCATTTTGTGCCTCAGCTATGTCTGAAACTTTCAAATATACATGAAAAGGCATCTCTACATCTAAATATAGCATATAAAGTGATCTTAAGAAATGATTATTGAGGGAAATGCTGAAAATAATAAACTCAAACTAAAGGTTTCCCGTCAAAATTTTGATTTTCCAGAACAAGTATCAGTCTCTCGCGTTTAATTTGACATTTTTTCAAAGTAGTCTGTCTTCATTGATATGGTGTGTTTGTTTACAAGCCAATAGCTGTAAAATAAGCTAAAATTATGCCTATACCTGTATTGGTTTTGAAAATACATTTAATTTTTAGTTAAACGTGGTATCAAGTAAAATGTCAGCGAATTCCTGCAATATGAAGATAACTTGAAGTAACTATACAGACACAGACGGGATTTCTGAATAACCATGTTAACTGTGTCCTAACATGTCTGAAACGTTCACAGATACACAAACAATGCTTAGAGGTGAAGGCTGTAAGATACAAGTTCTGCAGCTCTAAAGCGCAAGGGCTTAGAGATGAATGATGGAAATTCCCATTCTGAAGCTCTAAATTGCAAGGCATTAGAGATGAATGATGAAAGATACCTGTTCTGCAGCTCTAAAGCACAATACCTTAGCATTAAAGGATGAAAGATACCCGTTCTGCAGGTCTTAAGCGCAATACCTTAGCGATGACGGATGAAAATGCCATTCTGCAGCTCTAAAGCGCAATGCCTTAAGAATAACGAATAAAAGATACCCATTCTGCAGCTCTTTCTTAACGTCTCACACCACAATTAATTTTCCATAGGGTCCCATTGTAATGATTTTGTTCATGGCATAGAGATAAAACAGATTTTGCAACATGTATTTATGCTTAAATTCTTCATTGACCCAATATTAAAACACATTTAACAAATATTTACCAGATTGAACTTTTTTTAATTTCATGTTTGCGTGACATCAAAATTTAGATAAAAATACAACCCCGTGGTGATTAGACCCATGATGTGTAAAATGAGGCAGAATTAGCTAGAAATCTTATATCAACATTCATTTTCCTGTGATCTCTTCCTAAAATGCTGTAAATTTAGAACCTGGTAAAGATAAATCAATGAATCCTGTAAAATGTAGAAAAGCGAACTTGTTTTTTTTATCTACCTCCTTCATCTGTAGGGCACGAGTATTCAAGGGAGATAATAGAGGTGTGAGTCCTAAAGACTGACCAGTACATATGCAATTTTGCCATATATAATAAACATATGATTGCATTATTATATGCGAATCATATGGTTTTCTTATGATTATTATATGATTCTTATATAAAAAGAGACATATATGATTTTCCTCTCATACCCTTTTCATTTCATGTGATACCTAGTATATGATATTTATACAATATGAGTTTCATATAATTCCAATATGGGACTAAATTCATAATAGCACCGTGTTTAAAACACAAACATTTTCTAATAAATTTCATGAAAAAAGTATAAGTCAGCTTTTATATGATTCTCATATGATACTTATATGATTCTCATATGATACTTATATGATTCGTATAATTATAAAAGGTTTAATATTACAATCATTTATTATATAACTATTAATAATATATACATAGTACCTTCATTTTCTTACAATGGAATACAACAACCTGTATCACACTACAGGTTATCACTATGCTACTAGAAATAGAATTAGTATCACTATCTTGCTAAAAACAGAACAGCGGTTTTTCCAATGATTCAAGCAAGTTTTACGCCACTGTGCACGAGAACGTCAAAATGACGTTACGTCATACAAACACAAGAAGTAGGTCAGACCAATGAACAACAGCCTCATACATTTTCCCGCTGCACTTTATCGAGAAATAATATGCTTTATTGAATGTGTATGCAATAGCAATGCAAATATTTCTATGTTAATGATGTGTAAGAGGTATATAATAAAAGGATCATTACTAGAGTAACGTGTTCTGGAAGTTTGTATCACCTCTCGTAGGTAAATGCCAGATCAGGATCACACTCGAGGCTCCGCCTCTCGTGAGATCCTTGATCTGCCATTCACCTACTCGAGGCGATACAAACTTTCAGAACACGTTACTCTGGTAATAATCCTATTGTACTGCTTCTTTTATATAAGTATTATATACTAGGTGTCATATGAGAATCGTATACGAATCAGATGGTAATTATATGTGGCAAAATTGATCGTATAATGGAATTAACATAAACAAATTCAGAAGAAATACTTACGTGTATACAAACAGACGTTTGGCGCCCCCTTTAACGTGACGGAGTTCACGAATCAATCCAGGCTTTCCAATTTGTTCGGTTCATAATAATCTTATGCTGTTCATGTTCCATTTTTATTCTTTTAAATCTTCGGCTTGCATTTTATCTTGTTCTTCATTATTTGCCCATGTTCGGGCATCGTAAGCACCAAACCATTTACTTTGCATGCGCGAGGATTAAACACCAAGTCTTCATTTTTTCTAATTTGCATATTGAATCACTTGAAATTCCCAGGGTATTTAAAGCTTATTTCTCTTTTAAAATACCGATTTTACTCAAACCCTTGAGGTATTTAAAATAAACTGACTAACAAATCTTGAAAGGTTACATTATATAGACTGCACTTTTAATGTTGTCAAGAGGAAGGGAAACAATTCGTTTAGGTTTACTGTGTTATGATATGTCATTGTTATGGTTCTTGGATACTCTAAATATTGTCTATCACTGGTCCCCGTTGATTCTTTTTACTTGTTAAAATTAAAATGCAATGCTGTCATTAATATTTAGGCCCATTTGAATAAGAATAACATTCTCATGAAAAGCTATAAATGTACTGCCAAAATCTACTGTATAAAATTGAATTGAATCGAATTTTATAGTAGTATAAAAATAGTTCTTGCACGGGTGGGTACCATTGTAGAACAACGGACGTTCCGCAAGCCAGCTGCATAGCTTCCTCACATAAAGATTCCTAGGACTACGGGATCGAACCTACAGCGGTGAGGGGCAAGTGATTTCAAGTCAGAGACTCTAACCACTCGGCCACGGACGTCCTCTACGGTAAAGAAAGGACTTGTCAAATGAATTACTACCCCCGTCAAAAACATAAAAACGAGAAGCCAAAATACTGATTTCATCCGCTCATTTAACTCTATTAACGAGAAGTAGAGCAAAATGTCAACATAATAGCAAAGAACAAAGTTCACACAGTAAATAAACATGTATAGTGACAAAATAATCTGTACCAATGTAAAAATACTAAAGATGACAAAAAAATAATAATAACCCACCAAGTTCTATTAGCTCTATATGCAACAACATTGGCTTGCCAAAACAAAACAAGGTGTGGTTATTGCTTTGCCGCTACCCGAAAACTGCGATAAATCTCAAGGAGAGTAACATACCTCACTCTTATCCTATTTTCATCCTAATAAAGCGGGACGGTGTTAATAAATAAATCCCCGTCAGGCTTTATCTCCTAACAAACTAGGCAGCATTTATAGGCAATATAAGACAGTATAGCACAAAGATGATCATGTATATATGAATATAACACAAGTCTACTAAGCCACAAAACATGTACTTAATGACTTGGTTGAATCAAACCAACAACAGACAAAAACATTTAGGGCACGACAAGACAATTTTAAGGACACACTTCAAAAGTTATTTCAGGATTTAGGTAGACATCATCACAGAGTCCACAATTTGTCCGGTCATCGAAGGGATAGAAGTGGAATATAAAGTGCATCCACAAAATGATAGTTATAATTACCTAAAATAAGTTGGAAAGCAATAACCATCAAATAATATGTTAGTGAATCTTAACCCGATAGAGGTTCATTAATGGCATTTATTTATATTTCAAGGTAATAGATTTTCGGAAATGGACATTGGGCTTTAGTCAAAACACAATCATACGCGGTTTTCATTGAAAATGTAGACGTTGAAAAATATTTCTACCTTTAGCGTAGACAGTAGTAACCTTACATCTTGAAGCTTTAGTGTTGTAACCTTTAACGGAACAGATAATTGTTAGCTGAAGCTGTTGTCGTTACCTTTAACGTTAAAACTGTTACCTTTAACGGAGCTGTTTAATTTAGCGAAAGTGTTACCTTAACGTTGTTACAGTGTAGACTTAATATCATGAATAACATTCCTATTGGTGAAAGTTTGGTATTCTTAGTGAAAGAAAATTCCTAATCGCTAAATATTTAATAATTACTCCGAAAACACATATAACTAACCGTGACGTTGAATCATGACGTCAAAAAGAGTTGATGCCGCCGACGTCATCCACGTTCAACAAAACAAACCATTTCAGTTAAATCACACATAAACTGATTTGAAATGTAATAAATATATTATTTAACTGCTGGTTTCGACTATACGGAAATAATTAATTCGATGGTAGGTGTCTTTTTTCATTCTCAGCTCTTCCGTGAAAAGAACCACACGAGGCGTTAAATATTTCACTATATTCGATCACAGCAGATAAATCATCTCTAAGAATATCTAGTGTTGACAATATTGCCGTCTCTAATCTCCATTGTGCGGAATCATTGGATTCAGGTTCAAAGTCATTCTTAAAGGGAAACACGGCTATCTTGATTTTTTAAAAAATCGCAACGTCCCGTTTGTTTTCTTCATAAACTGTATTTCTTCAATCGTTAATATTAATTATAAGAATTGTATTAAGCAAATTGTTTTTCACCAATAATGAATTCAAACATATGGTAGAATAACGATTAAAAGCTGAAAACTCAAACTTGTATTTAAATATATGCAAGCAGATGTAAAGCCAACATGATACTGGATTAATAAATAGGGAGGCAAATTATAATGCTTGATAAAAACTTCAAGATTGCCATGTGTCCCCTTAATGAAGTTTTATAATCGTCTGTTCGTCAAATAAAAAGTTGCCACATTGAGGCCCGTACATGAGCCACTCATATCACATAGTAGCGCATTACATTAGTTTGCGTCACTCAGCTCCTACTTTTTCGACAGCTGATAAGGGAGATTAACCGAGCGGTCTCCTATACAGGAAGTAATATATCATATTGCAAGAACATTCCAAGGTGAGACAGGGCTCATTGGAGATTCATATCTGCCGTTCTGTCTGAGAGGTTGTAACAGACCGAAAACGTATATTGATAAAAAGTTAATCAGATTACTTTAAACGTATCTTGATAAACAGTTAATCAGATTACTTTAACTTTTTACTAATGACATATGCTATGGTGTTCATGTATTAGAAAGCATGAACATATTGTCTCATATACAGTTCACCTTCATGGACAAGTGATATTGTCATACCGTGCCTGTATTCAGATATTGCTATTCATGGTAATTGTGTTCTTTAATTCTTTTGCAATAAATGAAATTATATAATTTACCATTTCCTAAATGCAAGTGATAGTTTTGTGCAAACAAGAAAGATATTGTTATAGGTGTCAACAATTAGACTTGGCTTCATCATTATTAACAAGTCATGCGCGAAAATGATATCTTACTGCATTTTTCCTTATTGTGCTTCCACAACAAAAACACACACATCTTATTACTTTCCCGTCGATGTAATTGCAGTTGTCCTGTAATGTGTGCGTTTGAAAGATACACTCATTACGTAATGTTTTAATAAAGAAATGCGATAACCTGTTTAAAATTACCTATTAAATGTTTAAAATTTACAATATGCAAACATTTTAAGTCGAAATTAAGGTTTTACTCATACCCCAGCCTACCCCATTTTTGCTTCTTGGGTTGGATGGGGTATGGAAGTTAATACTCGGACCACGTAATTATCTATTGTTCGGGGCGCTTGTTTTAGCCAAAGTGTTTTCAGCAATAACATCAATAATTTTAGCAATAATTACACACATAATATATCATTGGTACTGGCATTTGTAGTGGTAAAAAATATACCGTAATTTGGAAATTCGGTTGAGAAAAGAATATTTTTTGATGGTCTTTTCCAATGTTAATTCCTTGCAGCAGAAAATTAAGAAATCACATATATCTTCACTTAGCCTCAGCATTTTACTATACAACTTTCAAGATGTGTTTTATAACGTTCCCCCCCCCACCCCCCCCCCCCCCCATATATCTTCACTTAGCCTCAACATTTTGCTATACAACTTTCAAGATGTCTTTTATTACGTCCCCCCCCCCCCACACATTACAAACATTTTGGAAAATGTGCTGATTTTTTTCTCATTTTTGATTTTTCATTGAAACTGCCCTAACACAAACGACTTCCGAACGTGAAATTTGTATTTCTCAACCGATTTTAAAAAATAAGGTATTGTTTATTTACCACCAAAAATATCTGTTTTATTGATGTATAACTGATTCAGGTAAAAGAATAAAAAGTAAGCAATAACAAGCGCCCCGAACAATAATGCATGCATTTAAGTTAACTAACCATTACCACAAAAGTTCAGGTTGTATTACACGAAGTAGTAACATTTTAAATACACTATTAGTGATATATGTTAACCAGATTCAGTTACATCACGCCTATTTAGACCTTGGTGGCACCTCACAACTCATTAATGGAATTAAAAAGACACGTGCTTGTCAGTTATGAATATATTTTGACGACAAAGCAAACCGTGTTTACTTTTATTTGTTGTATCGCCATAGAAGCATATTATAATTATATTGTTTAAATCCGCCCCAAGGAGAGAGAGAGGGACGTGGAGTGTGTGTAATTGTGCGTGAGTGCGTGTGTGTGTGTGTGTGTGTGTGTGTGTGTAAGTGAGGGCTCTTGTGATACATATGGCTACAAGAGCATGTACAACTCGTACTTACAAATGTATTCTATAGTTCGTTAATGTGGTTGCATGACACATACACTCAGTTTTACGAGACAGCTCAGTTTATGTCCTCCATCAAACTCAGAGGCGCTGGTGAGATTTGAACTCGGATCCGCCAAAACTAAGTCCCACATATATAACCATATATATCATTGGAATGGTGTATTATAGTGAGCTGGGGGGTCTTAAGTAAGTTAATATCTTGCACTCATGGCTGGTCATTACATGTACTATGAAAAACTAGGTGACCAACATGTTCATTCACGGCCTCTGTCCATCAAGAAACACTTATGAAATATCGGATACTGCACTAAAAATTGGTCAGCTCGTGATGGTACATGTATAGGCATGTCATTGTCTCAGATGTAGCTTAATTGCATTGTTTGTGTAGAGACCTGGGTTTGACCATTTCCTCTGGAAGTTCATGACTATCGAACATGAAAGATAGTCATCTAATTAACCATATTTTTAGTAACAAAATAGGACTCGAGGCAAGGTGTGGCTGGTACCGACATGATCCAGTAGGCCAACCCACTTATCGAGTAGCTTGAGAAGTTCACTTTGGTTTAAAACAATGGGAGACTTATATAAGTGTATAGGCTGCGAAATGGGTTAATTGTCTTGTTTACCACAAAATGCTGAAGTCCGTTTTGTAAGAGCACACGTGACGGTCAGAAAGAAGGACATATTTCTCGCTATATAAAAAGCGAGATTGCCTTCATTCGGGGAGATTCTTACAGAGATTCATTTTGACTGCTTAGCTCGCACTTTTGAACGTTAGAACTGCTTACAAATTGTAACTTGTACTTTTAATCAAAGTTGAACATTTATTCTGGTTTTTGACTGTGTATAGATTATTGTGAAAGATAAATAGATAGTAGTTTAATAAAATACATATTAAAGTCTATTCTTGAGTTAGCTATTTCACGTCGCTATTTTACAATGAGAGTAACTTCTTATCTCAAGAATTTTTCATATAATTTCAAAAAAGGTATCTTAGTATCCAGAACATTACAATTATATATATAGCGGATATTTGATGAGCTGACGTGTCCCATTCCAAAATCGCACAAGCCCGGATTATAGAAAATATACGGACCAGTAGAACAGTAAAACTAAATTTGAATATTTGCGAGCAAATTATTTGATTTGATGCATAAAGAGCTGTGCGCCTGTTTTATCCCATGATGCGTTAAACGTTCATTACACGACATTTTAATATCACCGTTCAACACGATAGAACAGATAGAGACTACCTGAAATTTATGTAGACCACGATTTTTGTTGCTCAATCAGGCGATCATAATTTGGGCCGCCCGAAATGTAGGTCAGTCAGGTCCATCAGATGTGCGGGATCGTTATATTCATAATATAGCACATTCATGTTCATAGTTTCTACAAAAAAAGCCGTGGATATTGTCTTTTTGTGTTTTTGTCTTATAATTACACATGGTAGCAGTGAACAGTTTATTTGTGTTGTGACGCACACGCTAATGCACACGCATCCTTTACATGCATTACGTGGTCCAGTCTTACTTCCATTAAGCTATGGGATAGCTTATATTAGCAGGATTTTATAACGGACATTTGACGATAAAACAAGTTAAAAATATTACTAAAAGAAAATGCCATTACCTGTTTAAAATTACCTATTAAATGTTTTAATTTTACAATACGCAAACATTTTAAGCTGATATTAAGGTTTTATTTCATACCCCAGCCAACCCCCTGTTCGCTTCTTGGAGAAGGGGTTGGATGGGGTATGAACGTTAATACCTCGACCACTAACGTGTGAGGGACCAGAACGAAGCGAGGTTGTCTACCTTGATTCAAAATGTTTGGTAGGAAGAACTGATGGTAAGAATTGGGAAGAAAGTGTCTGGTAAATAAACAAAAAAAACAACGTTCGTGGCATGTTTACATCTTCGTGACAACATTCTTTTTAATATATCTATTGTTTCAAAACACGTGACTTGATCCGTTATTATGTTAAACATTATGAATTTTCGAGGTCACTAAAGGCACGTACAGCATTATCTGTCATTGCGGAAAAGTATTTTAAAAAATGATCATCGAGTAACGTTATGCAATTTAATTGTGTGTACTGTTAGTAAGAACGAGAAGTCGGAAGTAAGCATTGATTAATAAAGCCTTTGGCGAAAATTCGTTGAACAATTCACAAATTTATGTTTGGTATAGACACTTTTCTGATGGGAGCAATCTTTTGCAGAATTCAACAAAATCGGGACGTCCAAAAACGTCGCTCAATGGAGACAAAGCATGACAAATCAATACAAATGTTGGTACGACTATAAAATCCAATTCAATTCAATGCCCTTTAAATTCAAGTATTAAAAATAGGTACAAAATACTGTTTTACAACTTCACAATTCCAGAACAAGTGATGTATGGTTTCACGTAAATTATTGCAAAAGCAGCACATACTCTTATCTAGAATGTTTATTTTTGTTAGTAAACAATTAGTTCCCAGAATTCTATGGTTGATTCTATGTTGTAACCAAAGTAATTTTGAAACTTTTGTTATTATAAACGGTATTGCGTAAATTGTTACGAAATTATAATTAGGTACTGTTAAAACTTCACTCTTCCATTTTATTAATGACTTTGGGTAAATATTTTTTTAATCAACAAATAATAATGAATCTACAGCCATTAGTATGTTTTTGGATTAGTGATAGTATAAGAGGGCGTAATGGGTTTAAACTGTTAATGGGTATATGTGTTATATTCAATTTACCCAAGTAGTTTCTAACAGAAGTAGCAAGACCTTCATATTCTAAAAAATTAGACCTTATATCATGTCGATTATTGAATTCTATTTAAGAGTAAAGTTTCCATTTGTGTTTAAAAGGTCATTGATTAATAAAATGCCTCTTTCGTACCATCGTCTATAGAAAACGCTTAAACCTCCGACCTTAATATCTGGATTATACCATAAATTAACAGCATGAAATTGCTGCCATGAAATCGATTTCACGTGTTCAGTCAATATTTTATAACAGGAAACTACTTCTTTCCAAAAGGGATTATGTATTCTATATCAATTTCGTTTGATAAAATCTTTACCAAAATTAACTACGTCTGTGAAAATGGGGCACATTTTTTCGAATCCAAGTAGTTTTTAAAGCTGACATTAATTGTTCAATATCAATCATTCTTAGCCCCCCCAAACTTATGGTCTTATATTATAATGGTTTGTTTTACTTTATCTTTTGCATTATTCCAGAGAAAGTTATAAAACATATTTTGAAGAAGTTTGGTTTTATCAGTTGATGGGTTGGGGATTCCTATTATCAAATGATTAAGTTTCGATAGAGCTAGGCTTTCTAGAATCACAATCTTTCCCAAAGGAGTAAGTATTCTTTTAGACCAACTTGCAAGTAATCTTTTAATTTCCTCTATTTTAATGTCATAATTTATATTTGTCATTGAATTCAGGTTTGTTGAGAATTTAACCCCTAGTACAGTATAATTGTCTTTTTCCCAACGTAAATTGTATTCTGGACATAGCTTTGTGTCGCTCGCTACCTTTTTTCGATCCAACCCAGATAACCTTTGTTTTGTCAGAATTTATATTAAGGCCGGATATTTGTGCATAAAATGTTAATGTGAACATGGTGTGTAGAAATGAGTCTTTGGAGCCATCTAGAGTCAAACTGGTATCATCAGCATACTGTGATACTAAAAATCAGTATTATCTATATGAATACCTTTAATTTTAGGATTGTTTCTTAACATTACAGATAATACTTCTGAACACAGAATGAACAGGTAGGGTGACAATGAATTTACTTGACGACAACCTCTTGGTAGATAGAACCAGTCTGACATATACCCATTAACAATAACACATGACTCTATATTTTGGTAAAACAATTGTATCCAATTAATATTTGAAGGGCCAAATTAAAAAATTGTAAAATTTTTGTCATGAAATTCCATGATACCGTGTCAAAAGCAGTCGCGAAGTCAGTGAAGAGTAATAAACCTGGAATACTGTATTTCTCAGCATAAAATAGTATGTCATACAGTAATCTTATATATGTTATAATAGTTCGTTTTATTTTATCTTTTACAATATTCCAGAGAAAGTTCCCATAAATCTGCCTGGTAAAAAGCCAGTTTGATCTTCGTGGATAATAGTACATAACACATTTGTTATTCTAAAAGCTATGGATGCTGATGCTATTTGATAAGAAACGTTTAGAAGAGAGATTGGTCTCCAGTTTTTCAAATACAATTTGTCTTTGTTGCCTTTCGGAATGCAAGTTATAACTCCTTGTTTTTATGTTATTGAGAGTTCTCCATTTAAATAAGCATAATTTATTGTCCAAACTAAAACAACACCAATATATTGTTCCAGTAAAACTTATAAAATTCGACCGTAAATTCAGAATCACCTGGGCTTGTATTGTTGGACATTCTTTTCAATGAATTAAGCATTTCCGTATAATTGAGAGAACCTTCTACAGGCTTTTTTATATTTTCACTTAGTTTTGGTATATTAAATTCTTTAAGTAAACGTTTTGAATCTATATCTATTGTTTCTTTCGCTTCGTATAATGTTTTATAATGTGTTTTTGCTACAGCCAAAATTTCTTCCTGAGTTTTAAAGTAGCCCCTGATTTGGATATTATAGAGTTCATATATTTTTAGACACCATTTCTATTTTACAAATTGCAAAAATAACTTGAAATATTTTCCCCTTCATCTAGATTAAGGGTAGAAAGGCTATTACTACTCCCACAACTATTACCACTAATACTAGTATTACCTACTACAACTATGTATCACTGAGTCCCCAGAGGCGAGGAAAGGCTATTACTACTCCCACTACTATTACCACTAGTACTAGTATGACCTACTACAACTATGTATAACTGAGTCCCCAGAGGCGAGGAAAGGCTATTACTACTCCCACTACTATTACCACTACTACTAGTATGACCTACTTCAACTATGTATAACTGAGTCCCCAGAGGCGAGGAAAGGCTATTACTACTCCCACTACTATTACCACTAGAACTAGTATGACCTACTACAACTATGTATAACTGAGTCCCCAGAGGCGAGGAAAGGCTATTACTACTCCCACTACTATTACCACTAGTACTAGTATGACCTACTACAACTATGTATAACTGAGTCCCCAGAGGCGGGGGAAGGCTATTACTACTCCCACTACTATTACCACTAGTACTAGTATGACCTACTACAACTATGTATAACTGAGTCCCCAGAGGCGAGGAAAGGCTATTACTACTCCCACTACTATTACCACTAAAACTAGTATGACCTACTACAACTATGTATAACTGAATCCCCAGAGGCGAGGAAAGGCTATTACTACTCCCACTACTATTACCACTAGTACTAGTATGACCTACTACAACTATGTATAACTGAGTCCCCAGAGGCGAGGAAAGGCTATTACTACTCCCACTACTATTACCACTAGTACTAGTATGACCTACTACAACTATGTATAACTGAGTCCCCAGAGGCGAGGAAAGGCTATTACTACTCCCACTATTATTACCACTAGTACTAGTATGACCTACTACAACTATGTATAACTGAGTCCCCAGAGGCGAGGAAAGGCTACTACTACTCCCACTACTATTACCACTAGTACTAGTATTACCTACTACAACTATGTATCACTGAGACCCAAGAGGCGAGGAAAGTCTATTACTACTCCCACTAATATTACCACTAGTACTAGTATTACCTACTACAAATATGTATCACTGAGTCCCCATAGGCGAGGAAAGTCTATTACTACTCCCACTACTATTACTACTAGTACTAGTATGACCTACTACAACTATGTATCACTGAGACCCCAGAGGCGAGATAGGCTACTACTACTCCCACTACTATTACCACTAATACTAGTATTACCTACTACAACTATGTATCACTGAGACACCAGAGGCGAGGAAAGGCTACTACTACTCCCACTACTATTACCACTAGTACTAGTATTACCTACTACAACTATGTATCACTGAGACACCAGAGGCGAGGAAAGGCTATTACTACTCCGGCTACTATTACCACTAGTACTAGTATTACCTACTACAACTATGTATCACTGAGACACCAGAGGCGAGGAAAGGCTATTACTACTCCAACTTCTATTACCACTAGTACTAGTATGACCTACTACAACTATCATTACTTCTACTTATAATTCTTCTACTACTAAAATTACTACTACTACTACTACTACTACTACTACTACTACTACTGTTGCTGCTGCTGCTGCTATTATTACTGCTACTACTACTACTGCTGCTGCTGCTGCTGCTGCTGCTGTTACTACTACTTCTACAATTACTACTATTACTAAATGTTGCTATAATTATATACGTTTGAAACATCATTCATTGTATTTATCTTGAACATAGTTGAATAAGGTTTTATAAAAAAACAAATATGTATTTTATTAATCAACCCTTAAACGTACATATAAACGAGACGGATCTATGTAATGGTGGTACCACTCTGTATATTGTAGAAGAAGAACGCCGTGCCTTTTACGTTTAGTAAGATGCTGACTGTCGACATGAACGTGGACAGAATTTGGATTGACTTCGTAGCAGTAGTGGATGGGGGTTACTAATTTGGCGGAGCCTTTGAAATACCCAACTGGCAGTTTGCAGTTCCCCAGTGAGAAATGGAGACTTAACATGGTTTGTAGTTGATTGGGAATATTTTGCAGTCAAGTGTCTTTATTTTCAGTATTGCCTTTCTTAGACACAACAACAACATACATGACCTAAAGATTGTAAAACGCAATGCTATATATTTCTTCCAAATGTGGAATTCGGAATGAAAAATTTGGAAGTCAAGTAATAGAATCGGAGTCATATGGGTCATTGGAATATTATATAAATTCTAGCAAATGGAAGTAACTCGCACAACATATTGTCCGCATCTCGTGGTATGGTTGAATGATCTTGGATTCCTCTGGAGACTGTATGAACCGCGTTCCGACTTTTTTTAATTGCAGGTTATACAAACATTAGTGTTGACATCTTATTTTAGCAAGGTTAAAGGATGTATTGATATAGATGAACAAGCAAGCGTATACTACGCACATCTAAAAAAAGAAAATGGTTCTACCTGTTTGACTGCTTCTGTCACGTAGCTATAAATACGCGTAACACTAAGGGTATCGTTGTCACGTAGCTATAAATACGCGTAACACTAAGGGTATCGTGCAAACCTATCCTAGTCTGCCGTATACAATTACTATACTTATCAATTGCGACGGTTTTCTCATTAATGCACAAAATAAATTTCTTTTAGAAATATCAAATGTGTTTTTTTAGAAAAAAAACACAAAACACCAGTTTGTGATCAATCAACTGCAATATTGCGTAATTATCCTAAATCTTTCTGAATAATAAACGCATTCAGGCAAACAATAAATGGCAAGATGCAATCAACAGAGCGCATGCATCATATTAAGGACTACACGTAAAAGGTCGTAAATGGCTCAGACTGCCTTGTCGTAAAGGGCTCAGACTGCCTTGTCCTAAAAGGCTCAGACTGTCTTGTCGTAAAGGGCTCAGACGGCCTTGTCGTAAAGGGCTCAGACTGTCTTGTCGTAAAGGGCTCAGACTGTCTTGTCGTAAAGGGCTCAGACTGTCTTGTCGTAAAGGGTTCAGACTGCCTTGTCGTAAAGCGCTCAGACTGTCTTGTCGTAAAGGGCTCATACTGTCTTGTCGTAAAGGGCTTAGACTGTCTTGTCGTAAAAAAAATGTCTTTAAAATCACCGAATACAACATACGATATTATAAGATCGACCATCTTCTAATCGTGACAAATCAACCTACAGAATATGAGAAAAGCACTCCATTAAAAAGTAAAGGAATATATCCAAACATTATGTTTCAAATGGCGCACGGACACTCGAATGTACAGACGCAATGAAGGCTGCTGCATTTAAATGTGTGCGTGCGTGAGTGCGTGCGTGCGTGCGTGCGTTAAAGATGTAGAGCAGAAAACATATGTAAAATTATTGTTGATGACCTCATATGTATGACCTATGATAATAAAATGTACTTTAAAAGATCAGTTGAATTAACGCGCATCGACACATCGTTAAGGTTATGTTGAACCGCCCCAGAGAAAAATGTAGGATACAAAGGAATCCGGGAACCATGCTCTACTCTTATTATAGAGTAGATTGATAGGCTATGATAGACGGGACCGTCCAGACTACGGCCTCATCCGACAGACGAGGTTAGGGAAAGTGACCAGCCGAAGGGCACTACGAAGTTACCCACTGCGCCAGTATGGCTCGAACACTCATAGGGACACATGACAATCTTGAAGATGTTATCTAGCAATAAATATTTAGGTTTACCACCACCAATTGCCTGTAAACCTGCGAGGTATAGTCGAATGTATTTCCTATAATACAAAGTAATCCAAGGAGAGGAACTTTATAATATTGCTTTCTTCCGTTCCAATCTTATTAATTGTATGCATGTTGTATAATATGGAAATAAAATATGTTTAAACCAAAGTAATTCCTCCTTTTATGATGGAAATGGGCATTATAAGTATGGAAAAACTACCCATTTCTATTCGATTTTGTTGTTGTATGTATAAGAAGCGTACTAATAGGTTTCGACTCTATGCTTACACTTTGTGAGAAACTATCAATGAAAACAGATGTACCCTTGACCTGTTTAGTAAGCAAAACAAGAACTTTCTTACATGTCTTGTGACCCCACCTTTTCTGGTGATTTTTCAAGTGGAAAATTAGTTTTCTATATGAAAATTACACTGCCGCATTATCCATACTTGAGCTGAAGTTGCAGCAAATCATTAATATGAGACATTTTGACATTGGAGACAGTGGGGAAAATAATTAGTGGTTTCAAACCTTTATTAATCCAGTATCATTTCGACTTTAACCCTGCTTGAATATATTTAAATACAAGTTTGATTCAAAACTTTTTTTCGTTATTCTACCATATGTTTGAATATTATAAGTGAAATATAATCAACAGTTAGTAATATGCAAGAACATGTTGCTTTATACCATTATTATAATAAATATTAATGAATGAATAAATGCAATTTATGTAGAAAAACTAACGGGACGGCGCGAGTTTTACAAAAATCAAGATTGCCGTATGTCCCTTTATGGTCACATACTGGGAAGTTGGTACCATTCTGTGGTACAGGTGTTTGCACTGAAAGTAAATAAAATGCTAACGGACTAATTGTCGCATATACTGAGAATTGGCCAAGTAGCATTTTAGCAAAGACAAAATAATGGCTTATGATTTTAAAAGTACATTATTTAACCTTTTTTTTATATTACATGATTGTATAGCTTAAACCGTTCATAGATGTACTGCAAAAGCTTTATCCCTAAGTTATTTTCAACATATAGTAACCGGATTGTCTCTCCCATCACTGACTTGTAACATGATTGTTTACGGAAGATCGAACAAATGAGAATAAGCTGAACAGTGTGGTTATTATACAGGTATTATAAACCGTCTAAATACATATATCACCTTGGGGGAAACTGATATAAAACGATGTTTATGTGGAAATATGATCTCAGGTTTAGATTTGTATACCAAATTTACCTGGTTGCTATCGCAAATATATTTTACCTGTTAAATGCAGTTAAATTTAAGATTGCGAGGTGTATTGTTAACAGCTGCATCAGATATATGTCAATCAATGTTGTATTAAATTACTTAAAACTGGGATTGTCGTGGTGACATTAATATCTAAATAACAACAGGGGTTACCATTTTGAAATGATCGGTTGGGAAATGGGTACTGTTTAAAGTAGTCAGCCAATCATTTCACCATTATGTACACCGTTTCTAAATCTACTGACAACGAGGAATGTATACAACTTATAGATTTTGAAAATTCAAACTCTATAGACACAGTATATACAGTTTTAATAAGCCAGGCCATACTAAAAAAATGGAGTGTTGAATTAAAGAGTTACCAACGCATAATTCAGTTTACGCATATTCATTCACGAGTATTTTAAGAACCCGTGAACAAACTATACTTTTAATCGTCACATATACATTATTATATGACCTGAACACCTGAATAGAGTTTTAATAAACGGTTTTGTAGTGTAATTTTGCTATTACTTGGCGGGTTAGTTTCTTTAAACACTATTTATTCGTTATCCTTTGGTATAATATCTAATGGATCTAAATATATCTCACCGAAGACAAAATGTAGACCATATGTATGCGTTCTCCTTCAATATAATGTCTAATGGATCTGAATATATCTCACTGAAGACGAAATTTATCTCACTGGAGACGAAATTTATATCATAGGTATTCTTCGTCGATATAACTAAATATGGCTCACTGAACACGAAATTTAACCATATTTATGCATTCCCCATTGATAGAATGTCTAATGCAACTAAATTGAAGACCCAATGTAAACCATAGTTATGCATTCTCCTTCGATAGAATATCTAATGGGACTAAATATATCTCATTGAAGAAGAAATTTAAACTATATTTATAAATTATCCATCGATAGAATGTCTAATGGAACTAAATAAAATTATCTCACTGAAAAACGAAATTTAAACCATATTTATGCATTCTCCTTCGCTATAATGTATATAATGGAACTAAACATAACTCATTGATGACGAACTATATCTCGCTGAAGACAAAATTTAAACCATATTTATGCATTCTCTTTTGAAGAATATCTAATGGGACTACTCGTATCTCATTGAAGAAGAAATTTAAAAATGTTTATGCATTCATTCTCATTCGATAGAGTATCTAATGGGACTAAATATATTCTCATCGAAGACGAAATTTAAACAATATTTATGCATTCTCCTTCGATATAATGTCTAATGGAACTAATTTGAAATATATCTCATTGGAGAAGAAATTTAAACCATAGTTATGCGTTGTCCTTCGATATAATGTCTAATAGAACTAAATATATCTCATTGAAGACAAAATTTAGACATATGTATGCATTCTCCTTCACTGTAATGGCTAATAGAACTAAATATATCTCACTGAAGACGAAATATATCTCACTGAAGATGACATTTAAACCACAGTCATGCATTCTCCTTCTAAATATATGTCGCTGAAGACGAAATTTAAACAACATTTATTCATTCTCCTTCTGTATAATATATAATGGGATGGGCCATAAGCAACATCTAAACAGTATATAGAAGTGAAGTATTTCCATATGCTAACTTATGTAAAAATGAACAATCGAAATGTATATCTTTGAAACAGTTCACGTTTTAAATTGATCAAATCATAGCTTTGTGTTTTTTTTTAAACTTTAGCCAAACATAATAGTTCATGGTGGTGATTTCTTTATTTACACTGACCCGTTTTATTGGGTTGAGGTAGGGTAAGTGTGAGGTTTGGTGCACCCTAGAACCTTGTTTAAACCCCCAGTGGCCTTTTTTAGTAGCCCTATTGTCAACCCTTTTGTGTTTGTGATGTCTTATTTGGCCTTTTATTTATCTTTAAATGTGTTCTTTGTTTCTGTGTATGTTTGTTGAATGCTGCTTTTCCTGTTCGATGTTTACATCTATATTATGTAACTGCTTTAATGTTCATATACACGTGAGTTTTACTTTTGGGAGAGTGGCATTTCCCTAAGTATGAAAATGTGGAAATTGGAATCAGAAAGTAGGAAAATCAGTTAAAGCCAGTATGGAGGTGGAACAAAATCAAACACAATCTGCAAGTCGGATGCATTTGCTGTAATGATGGGTAAAGAATCCACATGATATTGGGAAATGGGAAAATCGACTTATCTCTTACCCCCTCACTGCTCGCAATTATATTTGGTATTAGGATGCGAGTTGCGTGTACGGTACAATAGTTAAACATTCATAAAGGTGAAACACCCGTCTCAGTTGTTACTTCCTTTTCGGCTTTGGAGTGAGAAACATCGTACTTACAAAACTTCTTAAAATGGGAGCGGTCTTTTGTTTCGTTGGGGCGTTGGCTCTGTTTGTGAATTGTTTCTCAGTAGGAGTAGGTGAGTACACTATACATATTAGTTAAATATACACTCATCAATAGCAGTTTGATGGTTAAAACTATTGAATAATTCGTAGTGCATTATGTAGTGTATATTTTACTGTCTTTTAAAAGAAAAAATGTCTATTAAAAACTGTACATTGACATTAAAAATAACATCGGAGGCTACAATTTTAGGTCAACATCAATTATATTCATAAAACATGTTATGCATACCTCATTTTCGTATTTTGTAAATAAATATCTATTGAGACGTGATACATATTCCCGTATTCATGCGGTGCATCCGGAACACACCACTTGAAACTGATGACAATGTATTGGATTGAAGTCTGAAAGAAGAACATGCGTTCCTCCTAAAACCGAGGAAAACGCAATGGCCTCGCGTAAATAAGGCTAAAAAAGCCTTAATATTATTTAAAATCCTGCATACGCGTATTGAACAAGTATTATTTCTACAGTCGCTTTGATCATAATATTTGTTATTCTGGAAGGCGTTACATAGCTATGTATATTAATTATTATTTATATTATTTGTACCATAAAACCTTGCACCTTTTATTCATGACTATTACTGGGGCGTAAACCGAGTAGTCCCGTGCATCTTAGACTATCCACCGAGCACGTTAAAGAACCATATGAATATATTCGTTATTTCACTGTTAGACAATAAGTTATACCTACACAATTGTAATGCCCTGTTGAGTGTTTACTTGCCTATTTTAAGTCACGTGATTTATTCGGGAAATATATTAGTCCCTTTAAAATATGTGTCCCGACAAATTTCTTTCGTACTTCCGCTTGTCCGTTTTTCCACGAGTGTTTTGTAAAATTTGATACTGTAGACAATTCGACGAAGTGCCATCGCAAAATCCCCACTCGTTCTCATACACAGGTCAAATGTGGCGTACACTGGCCAATATGTGACGTTTGTGGAAGAAATTGATATCAGGTAATCTCATCATCACAATATCTCACTTAAGCCGTAATAAAAAGGGACATGTTCTTTGTCTGCCGTAGATGATTTTACATATCAAGTTTTGCACAAAAACATGGAATAATGACACAGTATTTTTGTTGCTCCTCACAACGTTGTTCTTGCACGCCGTTAACAGTTGGGAAAGTCAAATAGGGCCTAAGTGGAGTTTATAGGCAATGGATGCGATCTCAAATCCCTTTAACATTCACTATAACCTTAAATTGGAAAGAATCTTGCTTTCAAACTAATTGTTGGTGAAGATTGCCGTGTGTCCCTTTAAGTTGAGAGTTGGTAACGCAAAGACGGGCGTGCAGACTAACAAACGTTAACAATATCTCATAGCGTTTTTAAGAGAGCGTTAGTATCATAAGATAGGATTCTTTTTTGGCTGAAATAGAACATTTATAAAACTAAAATAAGACACACTGGGAACAGTGTACTGGTATCAGTCTGTAAATTATAAAACAAATAAATCATATTGTGCATTATAATGGTTGTAAGTGAAGATATTTGCCTTTTTTATTTTTTATAGGAAAAAGATCTCCAGTAGTTAAAAGTGGAATTGGTTAAACATTAAGGATTGATGCCAGTCTATAGGAACAGTGAAGTTTTTAAATGGAAATATGGCAATCTTTATTCATGAAAAAACTCTTAGCGACTGGAATCTCATTAACAATCGAGCCGCTAGTTTATCTTGGCAATAAACATATTTGCAAATAATCATTAAATCTGAGATAATTTCAAAAATAGTTTAAAGCAAATTATGTTTTCATAGTACTAATTGCTAAATAAACGGCACTATTATTTAGTAATACATTTAAATATATGTTCCAGTACTTTATGTAAATATATATGCATTATATTGAGCCGAGTGTCGAGTCCCTTTAAACATTTATTGATATATATTTGGTTCACATATTAGTAATAGTAAAGATTTGTGATTGATTTAAATGCGTGTTTCTTGCGCATTTAAATGCGTATTTGTTGAGCACATCACGTTTTTGTAAAATGACACCTTCTTTAACATTGTAATGATTGTTATCTGATATGATGTTTGTCTAAAGAATGCGAAGATATGTACGTGACTAACAATGTCCCTTCCTTAACACATTAGACCAGTCATTGCTAAACGTGATGTCATTGTTAGCTGATACATCCTTTTTCGAAATACGAGGAGAAAAGCATTTTGTAATCCAGCATCTCTTATTTAATGAAATGTCATCTTTTGTGAAACTGCATTCAAAACTGGATTGCTTATAAATCGTATATTTTAAATTTATGTAAACGAATTAATAATATCAAGAAAATGCAGTAGATGTAGCTTTTTTTTCCTTCAAATCTGTTTAGCTACAATATACGAAGCACGTCCATACGTACTCACAAACACCCGTTCAGTGATTTAAAGTAGCTTCCCCACCAACAACAGCTAAATTTTACAACATGTGTACACCGTTTTTTAAACCTTCTGACGACGAGGTATATATATAATTTTTAGAACCCAAACTCTATAGACACAGTATAAATTAGGTTAACTAGCCAGGCCAACCCCGAAAACTGGAGAGTTACCAACCCATAATTCATTATACACATATTCAATCACGGGTCTTTTAAGAATCCATGAATAAGCCTATACTTTTATTCCGCACATATACATTATTGTTTGACCTGAACACCTGTACAGAATTTTGATAAACGGTTTTGCAGTGTACGTGTGCCGTAATCTGGCGGGATAATGCCATTTTTGGCGGGATAGTGCCATTATTTGGCGGGATAGTGCCATAATTTGGCGGGATAGTGCCGTTAATTGGCGGGATAGTGCCGTTGTTTGGCGGTATAGTGCCGTTATTTGGCGGGATAGTGCCGTTATTAGGCGGGGTAGTGCCTTTGTTTGGCAGGATAACGAAGTTATAATACAATAACAAGTACGAGCCATTTAAACGGAATGCGCATTAAAATGCATTAAATTACATACAAAATAGACAAACAATTTGTTTTTTTGTTTTTTTATGCTTTTAACAGTTGAATGCTAGGCTGACACGCATTCATGTCCAAGAAGCGTGTTAATGTTCTTTCAGCCTTAAACGGTTGTAATCGGGCGGTCGTACGAAGTGTTTGTCATTCTTCTGTGAATATTTTCTTCCGCAATTACTTCGTTTTTAGGGGGGTTTTATTTTTGTTTTTCGCATGGTAAAGATTGCGGAAGTAAATGTATACACGAACTGCCCTAGATTGAGACTTCGTGTTAAATATAACAATGTATAAAGTGACAATGTTGAAGTTTAAAAGGTGGTATAGGTAAAACAAACCATTTATGAATGGACACGTGACAATGTCGAAGTTTAAAAAGTTGTATAGCTAATACAAACAATGTATAAAAGAGCACGTGCCAATGTTGAAGATTAAAAGTCTTATAGCTAATACAAACAATGTATAAAAGGGCACGTGACAAAGTTGAAGTTTAAAAAGTCATATAGCTAATATAAACAATGTAGAAAAGGACACGTGACAATGTTGAAGTTTAAAAAGTCATACCTAAGCCGAACAATGCCAGTATAAATAGGCACGTGACAATGTTGAAGTTTAAACAGTGTTAGGTTTAAAATGTCGGATAGCTAATACAAACAATGTGTAAAGGGGCACGTGACACAGTTGAAGTTTAAAAGTCTTATAGCTAATACAAACAATGTATAAAAGGGCACGTGACACTGTTAAGTTTAAAAAGTATTATAGCTAATACAAATAATATACAAAGGGACACGTGACAATGTTGAAGTTTAAAAAGTCATACCTAAGACAAACCGTGAAAGCCATTATAAAACGGAACGTGACAATGGGCTAATACAAACAATGTATAAAGGGACACGTGAAAGTGTTGAAGTTTAAAACGTCTTATAGCTAATACAAACCATTTATAATGGGTCACGTGACAATATTGAAGATTAAAATGTCTGATAGCTAATACAAACAATGTATAAATGAACACGTGACAGTGTTAAGTTTAAAAAATAATATAGCTAATACAAAGAGTGTACAAAGGGACACGTGACACTGTTCAAGTTTAAAAAGTCGTATAGCTAATATAAACAATGTATAAAAAGACAAGTGAACATGTTGTAGTTTAAAAAGTCAAACCTAAGACAAACAATGCCATTATAAAAGGGCACGTGGCAACGTTGAAGTTTAACAAGTCTTAGAGCTAATACAAACAATTTATAGAGGATCACGTGACAATGCCGAAGATTAAAATGTCTGATAGCTAATACAAACCAGGTATAAAGGAACACGTGACACTGTTGGAGTTTAACAGGTATTATAGCTAATACAAACAATGTATAAAAGGACACGTGACAAAGTTGAAGTTTAAAAAGTCGTATAGCTAATATAAACAATGTATAAAAGGACATGTGACAATGTTGAAGTTTAAAAAGTCATACCTAAGACAAACAATGCCAATATAAAAGGAACACGTGACAGTTTTGAAGTTTAAAAAGTCTTAGAGATGATACAAACAATGTATAAAAGGGCACTTGACAAAGTTGAAATTTAAAACGTCGTATAGCTAATATAAACAATGTATTAAAAGACACGTGAACATTTTGAAGTTTAAAACGTCTTATAGCTAATACAAACAATGTATGAAAGGACAGGTGACAAAGTTGAAGTTTAAAAAGTCGTTTAGCTAATATAAACAATGTATAAAAGGACACGTGAAAATGTTGAAGTTTAAAAAGTCATACCTAAGACAAACAAAGTCAATATAAAAGGGACACGTGACAATTTTGAAGTTTAAAATGTCTTAGAGATGATACAAACAATGTATAAAAGGGCGCGTGACCAAGTTGAAGTTTAAAAAGTCTTATAGCTAATACAAACAATTTATAAAGTGTCACGTGACAATGCTGAAGATCAATATGTCTGATAGCTAATACAAACAATGTATAAAGGAACACATGACAATGTTAAGTTTGACATGGCTGATAGCTCATACAAACAATGTATAAAGGGCAGTGACAATGTCAGGTTTAAAATGTCTGATAGCTAATGCAAACAATATATAATGGGCAGGTGACAATGTTGAAGTTTAAAAAGTCTTCAAGCTAAAACAAACAATATATAAAGGGCAGGTGACAATGTTCAGTTTAAAAAGTCTGATAGCTAATACAAACAATATATAAAGGGCACGTGACAATGTTAAGTTTAAAAAGTCTTATAGCTAATACAAACAATGTATCAAGGGCAGTGACAATATTGAAGTTTAAAAAGTCTTCTAGCTAATACAAACAATATATAAAGGGCACGGGACAATGTTAAGTTTAAACAGTCTTATAGCTAATACAAACAATGTATCAAGGGCAGTGACAATGTTGAAGTTTAAAAAGTCTTCTAGCTAATACAAACAATATATAAAGGGCACGTGACAATGTTAAGTTTAAAAAGTCTTATAGCTAATACAAACAATGTATCAAGGGCAGTGACAATGTTGAAGTTTAAAAAGTCTTCTAGCTAATACAAACAATGTATAAAGGGCACGTGACAATGTTAAGTTTAAAAAGTCTTATAGCTAATACAAACAATGTATCAAGGGCAGTGAGAATGTTGAAGTTTAAAAAGTCTTCTAGCTAATACAAACAATATATAAAGGGCATGTGACAATGTTAAGTTTAAAAAGTATTATAGCTAATACAAACAATGTATCAAGGGCAGTGACAATGTTGAAGTTTAAAAAGTCTTCTAGCTAATACAAACAATATATAAAGGGCACGTGACAATGTCAAGTTTAAAAAGTCTTATAGCTAATACAAACAATGTATCAAGGGCAGTGAGAATGTTGAAGTTTAAAAAGTCTTCTAGCTAATACAAACAATGTATCAAGGGCAGTGACAATGTTGAAGTTTAAAAAGTCTTATAGCTAATACAAACAATTTATAAAGTGTCACGTGACAATGCTGAAGATCAATATGTCTGATAGCTAATACAAACAATGTATAAAGGAACACATGACAATGTTAAGTTTGACATGGCTGATAGCTCATACAAACAATGTATAAAGGGCAGTGACAATGTCAGGTTTAAAATGTCTGATAGCTAATGCAACAATATATAATGGGCAGGTGACAATGTTGAAGTTTAAAAAGTCTTCAAGCTAATACAAACAATATATAAAGGGCAGGTGACAATGTTCAGTTTAAAAAGTCTGATAGCTAATACAAACAATATATAAAGGGCACGTGACAATGTTAAGTTTAAAAAGTCTTATAGCTAATACAAACAATGTATCAAGGGCAGTGACAATATTGAAGTTTAAAAAGTCTTCTAGCTAATACAAACAATATATAAAGGGCACGGGACAATGTTAAGTTTAAAAAGTCTTATAGCTAATACAAACAATGTATCAAGGGCAGTGACAATGTTGAAGTTTAAAAAGTCTTCTAGCTAATACAAACAATATATAAAGGGCACGTGACAATGTTAAGTTTAAAAAGTC
This sequence comes from Cyrtodaria siliqua, assembly GCA_037043455.1. Taxonomy (NCBI): domain Eukaryota; kingdom Metazoa; phylum Mollusca; class Bivalvia; order Adapedonta; family Hiatellidae; genus Cyrtodaria; species Cyrtodaria siliqua. The sequence continues at coordinate 29,229 of JAWPHD010014038.1, forward strand.
TTATAGCTAATACAAACAATGTATCAAGGGCAGTGACAATGCTGAAGTTTAAAAAGTCTTCTAGCTAATACAAACAATGTATAAAGGGCACGTGACAATGTTAAGTTTAAAAAGTCTTATAGCTAATACAAACAATGTATCAAGGGCAGTGACAATGTTGAAGTTTAAAAAGTCTTCTAGCTAATACCAACAATATATAAAGGGCACGTGACAATGTTAAGTTTAAAAAGTCTTATAGCTAATACAAACAATGTATCAAGGGCAGTGACAATGTTGAAGTTTTAAAAGTCTTCTAGCTAATACAAACAATATATAAAGGGCACGTGACAATGTTAAGTTTAAAAAGTCTTATAGCTAATCCAAACAATGTATCAAGGGCAGTGACAATGTTGAAGTTTAAAAAGTCTTCTAGCTAATACAAACAATGTATAAAGGGCACGTGACAATGTTAAGTTTAAAAAGTCTTCTAGCTAATACAAACAATGTATAAAGGGCACGTGACAATGTTAAGTTTTAAAAGTCTTATAGCTAATACAAACAACGTTTAAAGGGCACGTGACAATGTTAAGTTTAAAAAGTCTTATAGCTAATACAAACAATGTATAAAGGGCACGTGACAATGTTAAGTTTAAAAAGTCTTAAAGCTAATACAAACAATGTATAAAGGGCACGTGACAATGTTAAGTTTAAAAAAGTCTAATAGCTAATACAAACACTGTATAAAGGGCACGTGACAATGTTAAGTTTAAAAAGTCTTCTAGCTAATACAAACAATGTATAAAGGGCACGTGACAATGTTAAGTTTAAAAAGTCTTTTAGCTAATACAAACAATGTATAAAGGGCACGTGACAATGTTAAGTTTAAAAAGTCTTATATCTAATACAAACAATGTGTAAAGGGCACGTGACAATGTTAAGTTTAAAAAGTCTTATAGCTAATACAAACAATGTATAAAGGGCACGTGACAATGTTAAGTTTAAAAAGTCTTATAGCTAAAACAAACAACGTATTAAGGGCACGTGACAATGTTAAGTTTAAAAAGTCTTATAGCTAATACAAACAATTTATAAAGGGCACGTGACAATGTTAAGTTTAAAAAGTCTTATAGCTAATACAAACAATGTATATAGGGCACGTGACAATGTTAAGTTTAAAAAGTCTTATAGCTAATACAAACAAGGTATAAAGGGCACGTGACAATATTAAGTTTAAAAAGTCATATAGCTAATACAAACAACGTATAAAGGGCACGTGACAATGTTAAGTTTAAAAAGTCTTATAGCTAATACAAACAATGTATAAAGGGCACGTGACAATGTTAAGTTTAAAAAGTCTTATAGCTAATACAAACAATGTATAAAGGGCACGTGACAATGTTAAGTTTAAAAAGTCCTATAGCTAATACAAACAATGTATAAAGGGCAGTGACAATGTTAGGTTTAAAATGTCTGATAGCTAATACAAACAATGTGTAAAGGAACACGTGACAATTTTGAAGTTTAACAGGTCTTATAGCTAATAAAAACAATGTATAAAAAGACAGGTGACAAAGTTGAAGTTTAAAAAGTCGTATAGCTAAAACAAACAACGTATAAAAGGACGCGTGACATTGAAGTTTAAAAAGTCTTATAGCTAATACAAACAATTTATAAATTGTCACGTGACAATGCTGAAGATTAAAATGTATGATAGCTAATACAAACAATCTATAAAGGGCAGGTGACAATGTTGAAGTTTAAAAAGTCTTCTAGCTAATACAAACAATATATAAAGGGCAGGTGACAATGCTAAGTTTTAAAAGTCGTATAGCTAATACAAACACTGTATAAAGGTGCACGTGATAATTTTGAAGATTAAAATGTCTAATAGCTAATACAAACCATGTATAAAGGAACACGTGACACTGTTGGAGTTTAACAGGTCTTATAGCTAATACAAACAATGTATAAAAGGACCCGTGAGAAAGTTGAAGTTTAAAAAGTCGTAAAGCTAATATAAACAATGTATAAATGGACACGTGACAATGTTGAAATTTAAAAAGTCATACCTAAGACAAACAAAGCCAATATAAAAGGAACGCGTGACAATTTTGAAGTTTAAAAAGTCTTAGAGATGATACAAACAATGTATAAAAGGGCACGTGACAAAGTTGAAATTTAAAACGTCATATAGCTAATATAAACAATGTATAAAGGGCACTTGACAATGTTGAAGTTTAAAAAGAATTATAGCTAATACAAACAATGTATAAAGGGTCACGTGACAATACTGAAGATTAAAATGTCTGATAGTTAATACAAACAATGTATAAAGGAACACATAACAATTTTAAGTTTAACATGGCTGATAACTAATACAAACAATGTATCAAGGGCAGTGACAATGTTAGGTTTAAAATGTCTGAAAGCTAATACAAACAATATATAAAGGGCACGTGACAATGTTAAGTTTAAAAAGTCTTATACCTAATACAAACAATATATAAAGGGCAGTGACAATGTTGAAGTTTAAAATGTCTGACGGCTAATACAAACAATGTGTAAAGGAACACGTGACAATTTTGAAGTTTAACAGGTCTTTTAGCTAATAAAAACAATGTATAAAAGGACACGTGACAGAGTTGAAGTTTAAAAAGTCTTCTAGCTAATACAAACAATATATAAAGGGCAGGTGACAATGTTAAGTTTTAAAAGTCGTATACCTAATACAAACAATGTGTAAAGGTGCACGTGATAATGTTGAAGATTAAAATGTCTAATAGCTAATACAAACCATGTATAAAGGAACACGTGACACTGTTGGAGTTTAACAGGTCTTATAGCTAATACAAACAATGTATAAAAGGACCCGTGACAAAGTTGAAGTTTAAAAAGTCGTATAGCTAATATAAACAATGTATAAATGCACACGGGATAATGTTGAAGTTTAAAAAGTCTTAGAGATGATACAAACAATGTATAAAAGGGCAAGTGACAAAGATGAAATTTAAAACGTTATATAGCTAATATAAACAATGTATAAAAGGGCACGTGACAATGTTCAAGTTTAAAAAGAATTATAGCTAATACAAACAATTTATAAAGGGTCACGTGACAATGCTGAAGATTAAAATGTCTGATAGCTAATACAAACAATGTATAAAGGAACACATAACAATGTTAAGTTTAACATGGCTGATAACTAATACAAACAATGTATAAAGGGCAGTGACAATGTTAGGTTTAAAATGTCTGATAGCTAATACAAACAATATATAAAGGGCATGTGACAATGTTAAGTTTAAAAAGTCTTATAGCTAATACAAACAACGTATAAAGGAACACGTGACAATTTTGAAGTTTAACAGGTCTTATAGCTAATAAAAACAATGTATAAAAGGACACGTGACAAAGTTGAAGTTTAAAAAGAATTATAGCTAATACAAACAATTTATAAAGGGTCACGTGACAATGCTGAAGATTAAAATGTCTGATAGCTAATACAAACAATGTATAAAGGAACACATAACAATGTTAAGTTTAACATGGCTGATAACTAATACAAACAATGTATAAAGGGCAGTGACAATGTTAGGTTTAAAATGTCTGATAGCTAATACAAACAATATATAAAGGGCATGTGACAATGTTAAGTTTAAAAAGTCTTATAGCTAATACAAACAACGTATAAAGGAACACGTGACAATTTTGAAGTTTAACAGGTCTTATAGCTAATAAAAACAATGTATAAAAGGACACGTGACAAAGTTGAAGTTTAAAAAGTCGTATAGCTAAAATAAACGACGCATAAAAGGACGCGTGACATTGAAGTTTAAAAAGACTTATAGCTATTACAAACAATTTATAAATTGTCACGTGACAATGCTGAAGATGAAAATGTCTGATAGCTAATACAAACAATGTATAAAGGAACACGTGACAATGTTAAGTTGAAAATGTCTGATAGCTAAGACAAACAATGTATAAAGGGCACTTGACAATGTTAGGTTTAAAATGTCGGAGAGCTAATACAAATAATGTATAAAGGGGCACGTGAGAATGTTGAAGTTTGAAATGTCTGATAGCTAATACTAACACTTTATAAAGGAACACGTGACGATGTTGAAGTTTAAAAAGTATTATAGCTAATACAATCAATGTATAAAATGGCACGTGACAAAGTTCAAGTTTAAAAAGTCTTATGGCTAATATAAACTATGTATAAATGGTCACGTGACAATGTTGAAGTTTAAAAAGTCATACCTAAGACAAACAATGCCAGTATAAAAGACAACGTGACAATGTTAAAGTTTAAAATGTCTTAGAGGGAATACAAACAATGTATAAAGGGCACGTGACAATGTTTAAGTTTCAAAAGTCATACCTAATACAAACAATGTATAAAAGTGTACCTGCCAATGATGAAGTTTTAAAAGTCATACCTAATACAAACAATGTATAAAGGGATACATGACAATGTTGAAGTTTAAAAAGTGTTGTAGCTAATACGAACAATTTATAAAGGGTCACGTGACAATGCTAAAGATTAGAATGTTTGATAGCTAATACAAATACTGTATAAATGAACACGTGGCAATGTTAAGTTTAAAAAGTGTTATAGGTAATACAAACAATGTATAAAAAGGCACGTGACAAAGTTGAAGTTTAAAAGTCGTATAGCTAATATAAACTATGTATAAATGGTCACATGACAGTGTTGAAGTTTGAAAAGTCATACCTAAGACAAACAATGCCAGTATAAAAGAGCACGTGACAATGTTGAAGTTTAAATAGTCTAAGAGGGAATACAAACAATGTATAAAGAGACACGCGACAATGTTAAGTTTAAAAATCTCTAATAGCTACTACAAACAATATATAAAGGGCACGTGTCAATGTTGAAGTTTAAAACGTCATACCTAATACAAACAATTTATAAAAGTGTACCTGCCAATGATGAAATTTAAAAAGTCATACCTAATACAAACAATGTATAAAGGGATACATGACAATGTTGAAGTTTAAAAAGTCTTATAGCTAATACGAACAATTTATAAAGGGTCACGTGACAATGCTGAAGATTAGAATGTTTGATAGCTAATACAAATACTGTATAAAGGAACACGTGACAATGTTAAGTTTAAAAAGTCTTATAGCTAATACAAACAATGTAGAAAGGGACACGTGACAAAGTTGAAGATTAAAATGTCTTAGAGATAAAACAAGCAATGTATAAAGGGACACGTGACAATGTTAATTTCAAAATGTCTGTTAGCTAATACAAACAATGTATAAAGGGCACGTGACAATGTTAAGTTTAAAATGTCTGATAGCAAATACAAACAATGTATAAAGTGACAAGTGACAATGTTAGGTTTAAAAAGTCTTATAGCTAATACAAACAATGTATAAAGGGGCAAGTGAAAATGTTGAAAATTAAAAGGTCTTATGGCTAATACAAACAATTTATAAAGGGTCACGTTACAATGCTGAAGATTAAATGTCAGATAGCTAATACAAACAATGCATAAAGGAACATGTGACAATGTTAAGTTTAAAAAGTCTTATGGCTGATACAAACAATGTACAAAGGGACACGTGACAATGTTGAAGTTTAAAAAGTCTTATACCTAATACAAACAATGTAAAAGGGCATGTGAACAAGTTGAAGTTTAAAAGTCGTATAGCTAATATAAACAACGTATGAAAGGACACGTGAAAATGTTGAAGTTTAAAAAGTCATATCTAAGATAAACAAAGTCACTATAAAAGAGCACTCATCAATGTTGAAGGATATAAAGTCTTAGAGCTAATACAAACAATGTATAAACAATGTTGAAGATTAAAATATCTGATAGCTAATACAAACAAAGTATAATGTGACACGCGAAAATGTTAAGTTTAAAATGTCTAATAGCTAATACAAACTATGTATAAAGGGAAACGTAACCTATACAAACAATGTATAAAGTGACACGTGGCGATGTTGAAATTTTAAAAGACTTAGAAACAATACAAACAATGTTTAAAGGGTCACGTGACAATGTTGAAATTTAAAAAGTATTTTATCGAACGTTAAACTGGATCTGCTCGCAAAGAGTTTCATTATTGGATCCTAGAAAACGCATACAATACAAATAAATACTGAAAATGGGATTCCTTTGAAGCAACAAACATAAACAAGAGAGAAAGTAACATACTCGGTTTTATTGAATCTGTTTATGAGAGGTAATAACAGGTGCACAACCTCTTACACCCACTAGCACTGGCTTAAGCGGTATTCTAATTTAAAGTCATACAGATTGGGCTTGATGATCCCAAAGGATCAGTGAGTAATAATACTTCTTAATTGTAGTCGGGGCAACTACAGACGCCACACAGCACTAAACAAACGTTTGTGTGAATGTCAATAATTACAGAAAATTGTGTTCCCTAGGAAACAACAAACACAAAAAAGCGTTTACTTATTGTTTTAAAGAAAATCTTTAGAAATGGATATAATGCCTAATACCTAAACAAGTAGGTATTGTTCTGCCTGAGTTATTTCTCAATAGACAATATATACTAAAAGAAAGAAAAGAAACGCAACTTGGGAATTTCCGCAATATATTGTATGTATAATATGCTGCTGTTAATCGAGTGGTACATGGCTACAAAGAGCCGTTTCTTTCGGAAAAAATACTAAAACAACATGTAAAACACAAAATGTTATCCATTCAAAGTTTCATTATTGATAAAATAACGCGTTTGGCTTAAGCAGATTAGCAAACTTAGGATGTGAATTTGTTCAGTCTCTTTACATTAATTTACCGAAAAAGTTTCAAAGCGGAACTTCAACATTTATAAAATTCGTTTTCCAAAGGTCCATTATCATACTCTTTTTTAATGTGTACTGGGATTAAAAAGTCTACAACAGCACAGTTTTGTAATTATCTTAGCATACTGAGTGCATTTATTTGTCATTTTGTCGACAGAGTGCGCCGTGACGATAACAACACCAGCCAATGGCAATGCAGCAGCCACAACCACAATACCTGAAGATTCAACATCTGGAACAGTAATAACAGTTGTTGTTACAAGCGACGCTACTGATGCAACAGTAAATTTTGTAGTCGTCTCACCGAGTGATAATTTTGAGTTTGCCGCGGCGACCTCAGGAGTTTTGACAGTAAAGAGCACCGCATCTCTCGATTATGAGAAAAATGTTACACAAATAGTTATATTTACGTAAGCATTGGTGTTATTTCATAACTTTGTAAACCTATTGTTTAGGGCGCATGTTTCAGCCAAATGATGTTCTGTATTTATATCAACACTTCTGCCAAAATTAACATAGATTATTTAATGGAACTGGACTTGTTATTGGTTAATTCAAATACCTTGCATTGGGAAGAGATTTTATGGCGAACTTGTTGGCACGATTGATGGATGCTTCACTTTTGGCTGTCAATTAAAAATAATCACGTTCGCTTTGCCGTACCATTTGTACTTAATTATTGTTTTCAGTTAGCTACACTCCATTGGATGATACATATATCCTATATTTTATAATGTGCAGTATGTAAATATACTGAAGCTAACATAATGTAACCGCATTCCAAAAATAATCATACAACCGTTCTACAGATGGATATCTCTATATATAAAAAAATAACTAATAAAAAGAGTAGTTTTTCAAAGAATAGACACAGTTAGCTTAAATTTCTCTCTCTAATCACACAACGAAATAAGAATATATGCATTTCATTTTCAGTGCTTCTGATGGAACAACTCCGGTTACTACAGGTACGGTGACGGTTTCCATAAGTGACATCAATGACAACACACCGGTCTTTATTCCGGCTTCGTACAGCGTCATTGTCGCTGATAATGCTGCAGCAGGTATAGTAAATATTAACGTTACATAAGTTATTCAAACCTTAACCCGATACATATATATAATGGACTGTTCTTTCTTTGAATTAAGACCATTCCATTAATGTGACAAAGGGGAGTTTTTTGGGGAAATGACTAATCAGCAGTTGAACATTGTAAACCAAGATCAGCCTGCGAGTGAGTTACTCGCTGACTGATCTGGGTTTACAATGGACGCAAAAGCTATGATAGTCGTGCTTAGCGGGTTAAGGGTTCATGAAGCACACGTGTTCAATGTGTGCATATAAATAATACCAATGACACGTTTAAAAATATTTGACACAAAAGCACATAAATTGTTGTTTGCATCTTACCTTATTGATAAGAACAAGAACGTTCCACATATTTCACAAACATGGGATAATATTTCGTGTTATATAGTTATAGTGTGTGTGTGTACGTGCGTGCATGCGTGTGTGTGTGTGTGTGTGTCATTATTGTGTCAGTTATTTCGTACCCTATGAACTCTTTAAGAAAGCGATCAAGGACTATGAGACTGAGATTCGTGTTTAGAGTACTTGTTAATAAGCGCCATATCGTCCTCATTATAATACTTATTTATATTTTGTAAAGGGACAACCGTTGCTACTGTCACTGCTACAGACGCAGATGGAACTCAAGCAAACAACATAATAACCTACTCCATAGAAAGTAAGTGAACAATTGTAAGATGTAACGTACTTTTTTGATGAAATTGTTTAAAAAAAGTTGTTTAAATATAATATACACCGCTTTGAGAGCAAATAGACTTCAATAAATTCCATCAAACAATAACTTGTTTGCTACAATGGCTAAGCTAATATAAACAATTTGGTTAAATAAATATTGCATGCCGGACTCTGTCGACAATATTCGATGTCTATGGATCCCCGCATGGTACATGAAGAAAAACGATTGAATGCATTCCCACGTTCTAGCAATGCGTTACACTGTGACAGTGGATGGCATTATTCGCGGATTTATAGTCCCTCTATCATATCAACAAAGGGGTAATACAATAGGAGTATTACTAGAGTAACGTGATCTGGAGGATTTATCACCTCGAGTGGACATGCCATATCTGCAGGATCTCACGAGAGGCTTTAGCCTCGAATGTGATCTAGGAGATGATTACAAGAGGTGATGCTATTACTCTAGTAATGATCCTTTTATTATATACCTTCATAAGAAAGCTCACAAAAATATTAAAGCACCGTATATATTAGATTAGTTTGTTTACACGGGTAGGCGACGATGTCACACCACAGAACGTCGTCGACGTCATTCAACGTATGTAGTATAGTGATACAGAAATTTATTTTAGTAGTACAGTGATACAGATTAAGGAAACTTCTAGTGGTGATACAGGGTTTTGTAATCCAATGTAGTAAAATGAGGGTACTGTGTTTTCATTAGGAGTAGAATATTTAGGATGCGTGGATTGTGGTGCATCGATGCTTGGTATTTTAAATTTACATTCGAAGGGCTGGCAAGGTGGGACATGGTTTTTTTAATATAGATAATGAACACAAATTTGTTAAAGGCTGGCTGGGATAGAACGCAATATATATATATATATATATGAGGGTTGCTTATGTCGCGCTTCTCTATATTTCTCCTGTACTGGTTTCTTCAGCGACGTGCTTCAAGCTTTCCTCAAAGTTTCGACAACTTCTCTTGGCGTATCCACTAGCGATCTCCATGGCTTTCGATTTCTCTATTGACAGATCCTTATGATGTCATTGAAGTCTATGTTCTCTTGCAGGACGTTGTAAAAACTGCGTAGGCGTGTGGCTATCTGTTGCCTTATCAGGATAATTGCATCATGTTTGTCCATCTTATCAACAGTATAACTTGCTTTGCCACTGAAAGGTCGACTTTAAGTGAGAAAGTGTTTATTCTCCCATTTCTAGTCATGTGAGATAGGTGTTTTCCTCATGTGAGATAACACTGAGATAACTCTATCTCACATGACATGTGACTCTTACATGAAACGTAATGACGTCACGTTGGTGACGTCGCCTTATTCTAGCGTAAAATCAAATACAAGTCATTGAAGTGTGCCTGTACTAAGCGCATACTGGGAGAAAACTAATCCATCAATGTGAGATAGGTAAATTTCACCCTCGGGATCAGAATTGCAACCAGGAACTCGGCAGAGCCTCGTCCCTGGCTACAATTCTGACCCTCGGGTGAGATTTTCCTATCTCACATGGATACACATGATGGACTCTAATATTCTTACCCTTGCGGGAGGAATACAGTACTGGTTCTACCCAAGTACTTGTTCTACCCAGGAAAAAATGAGTGATCTGCCTCCACCACTAAAACATTGACCATCATAAATAAACTAGAGTGTGAAAATGACGGAAAACATCATTCAGTCAATCAATCAATCAATCAATCAATCAATCAATCAATCAATCAATCAATCAATCAATCAATCAATCAATTAATCAATCAATCAATCAATCAATTCTCCAGTCAGATTTATTTATACTGTCATTTGACTCTTTTGTGGTGTCCTCTTTGACTTACAAAGTATCCGATTTTTTCAAACATGTGCTATTTTCTGATCTGCTATGTAAAGTAATGTAATTAAAATTCCTATGTAGAACCCGTGACGACTGACTACTAAACTCCATTTTCGCTTTGTCAATCGGTATGTCTTCTCTTCGCTCTGTTCCTTTACTATGTATTGCTCACTTTCCCACGAGTAAGTAAACATTTTTGAGCCCGACAATTCCGACTAGGACTCTAAGTAAACGGACACTGCAAACGGATTTCAACGTATCATGTCATCGGAAATGTCATTTCAATAAAAGTAAAGATGCAATTTAGTTTATTTAAAGTGAAGCTATTTCAGTCAAAACAGTTGCAAACAAAGCAACCATGCCTTAGAATCCGCTTCGTATAGCACCAATAATGTATTGGTTAAGACAGTATTGCTCCGATATGCACAATGCTTATGTCGCAACTGTCCTTGTATCATTAACCTCAGATCCAGAGACCATCTACCCTTAACCAGTCATGGATTAGTCTCCTTTTCGATATTTTTGGTAACATCTGGTGACACACGTATTACAAGATATGAAATATCTCAGTGAATAATATTCCGTTTAAGATCAGATTTCACAAAATTTCCGACATTAATGAAGTTCTGGCGATATTTTAATTAAAAAACAAACGCTTGACATCATTTTTATTTTATTTTTAACGTTCCTAATTGTGTTTAATCCAAAGAAAAATACATTAGCTTGTGGGGAAAAAAGATAAGAACAGGGTCGCAAACTAACGTATGCAATTAGAATGGCCTTAGGTAGCCGAACTTGATAAAACACATCGCACTTCTGAAAAAGAAAGTTGAATATAAATTTACTTAACAATGAGTGACTATTTGTCGATTTTCTATTTCTTTAATTGCTTGTTTCAGCTCACAGCAGCTTCTCAATGAATGAACGTGTTATTACCGTAAAAGCAGGAACAACTCTTTCCCGGGCAGCTACTCCAAGTTACTCTCTGAAATGACAGTGGAACACCAGCTCGCAATGCAACGACAATGGTTGAGGTGTGTGTTGGATCAGCTGAACAATGTTCCACCGACGGCGCTGTGGCTATGACGGCTACTCTGACGACGATCCTTGCAATGCTTATTATGACACTGAAGTAGATGATTAAAGATATAATTATGTTGGCATCACTTGAACGGATTACGAAAATGATGGATGTCATAAAATCAAAATTTCACAAAACATATAATACAAATTACTTACAAAATGAGAGTTTAATACAATTTTAACAAGTGACTATGACATGCTCACACATATTTACTGATTTTGAAATATATACATTTTGAATCAACAACAAAACAAGGCACAGATTTTTTTTTTTTTTTAAAAATGTCATATCACAAGTTGTCGTATTCCGTTGTGATGAACATATCAGAGACTGAAGCACCTGTTTTGTATCCTATCCACCTTAGCTGGTGTCTCATTAACATGCAAGTGGTCTGCCTTTATTTACATTTTAATAGTCATGTTAAGAAAGTATCCATACTTTAATAACGCTACTAAAAATCGCTATATTTCTGAGGAGCAGATACATTCGACAAAATGTTGTGTTTTTTATCTATACAGTTTAACATAATTGTCAATAATAGTATAACAGACTTTTTCACAGAATATGACAATGTCTAAACAACTAGAATTAACGAAACCGGACATCATCATTGTAAAGATGCGTGCACTTGGCGGTTTTTAAGTGTTAACATAAATCATTATTGTGTCTTGCTTTCTTTAAGAACAAATTATATAATACCCACTGCTTTACATGTACTATAAACCTATACCTATTTATTATATACTTCCCAGTGAAATAGTGGATTGCATGGTACCAATAAACCTTATATTCTCATTGTTTGTATTTTCACAGTGAGAATTCTCACTGCCGGAAAAAAATGGAAGTAGTTTTTCTACATTTGCTTATAACAGTGATAATTCGTGTCAAAGTTTAGAACTATATTCTATGCACACTAAATATATGTAAATCGCCTCACGCTCAGGCGTTACTACATTTATCCGCGAATACGTTCAAGGGGAACTGTCGGAACGAAACGTATTTTCTGTTTGAAACAGTTTTGGTAGTGTTGCATGATAAAAAAGTATATAATAAATAAAATATTTGTTGGTTTGTCTTGAATATAAGATTTATTTTCATCTCGAGGGTGAGAAAACTTATATTTTAACTCGTGATAAAGCACTCGTGAAAATATAAGTTTTTTCACTTCTCGATGAAAATAAATCCTATTCAATCCAAACCAAAAAAATCCTCTATATATAACATTTCTGTAAACTAGATATTAAGGTTATACACTACCACTATGATATGCAATTTTGCATTGACACAAGGTAGTGTTTTAACTGCTCTTTCATATCTTTTACATGAATTAAAAAGTATCTCTTTCTAAAATTCAAATCAAGTAGGAATACACTCAAAGTGTTAAACTCGTTTTCTTGGAGAATCGAGAAACCAACTTGGAACTGGGGCGAAGTTGTTGGTGTTATGTAATTTAATATTCTTAAATTAAACGATCGGCAATATGTAGCAGTGTCACAAAATGTGTGTTTTTATTTGAAGCGCTTCGGCATCTCTTCTTTTATATTATGGTTTATACTAAGCATTGTTTAATAATTATTGACGTATAGCAAATCACCGATCGAATAACAATGTACGAGTATCTATAGTTCAGCCAAAGCTTACATCCAGTGAGCATCGAGAGATTTTTGGCAGTATTAGCTTTATATCGGAAAAAAGATTTGCAACATCTATTAGGTGATTTCAGTAATTTTTTTCTCAACAAACATAAAGAAACTAAGCTTCAGTTTACATTGCGCGTGTACAGTGGAATCAGAGATAATCAGCGAAGACGTCATTTAAGAGTGGACGGGTTCATGACGTGAACTTCGGTTCTACTACTGCTCACGCGCAGATAAAAGGAACACGCCAGAGAATAGGCAGGTTTAACTATAAGTCGGTGATTGATAAATTATTACGATTTTAAAGAATTAAGCTCTGCGGTCACTATCGCTGCCTTAAATGTAATTTCCTTAAAATTATTATAAATGTTCTATAACTTAAGCATATATACGTTAACATGCATTTGATGACATTATGTAGTAGTACGCTATATTCTGTTTAACAGAGAGTGTATCTAGTTCATGCATTTATAACCAGTGAACAAAAGTGTAAAAGTCGGGTGTCTTGAGTGCGTTTCATTTAAAATTGATATTCATTTTTATATTGATATGTTTTCTGTAAATATTCTGACCCTTCTAATAACTTCGCAAATTAGGTAAAATGAGCAACTTTGAAAAAGACAGACTTATAATTATATGACAATTTTCAAGATTCAATTTTGAAAGATACATATATTGAATCAGTTTGCAAAAATGCGCATGACATATGCAGGGTTTTAAACTAATCACTCTGTAAATACCTGTATTTTAACAGTTAAACTTGATTGAACATCTAGGATAAAGATCGAGTCTATTCACCTACCAGAATGTAGAGCTGTGTCAAATTTCTGGTCAATGATTGGTCAGTTTAGTTTATTGTGGCGATGCTTTATCAAAATAATGAATATCAATCTGCATATCTACATGTATGTAGCAAATATAAGACAAAGAATGTATTTACATTACTAGGACATTTTGGCTAAACTTTCCAGATGAATCCATTTACGTTTTAATGTAACAAAACAGTTTATATATATATTACATGAATTGCAGTTAACCCACACACACACATATATATATATATATATATATATATATATATATATATATATATATATATATTATTTTCAAATTAAAATCTGATGTAAAACTCTTACGTGTTATTGTTTTTGTTGTTTTTTTTGTTTTAAGTTATATGTAATATGGTATATATTTCAATTAATGAAACTCGTGCCCTTTTTTCGAGAATGGTCTGTTTCATCAACTATTTTTCAATCTAATGTTATCCAATCTAATATATACAAATGCACGGAAAAGAAGATTTTACAAGTAACATGTCAATGCAAATGAAGAAACAGTTTTCTTTTGCAAATACAGAATCTAAACCAAGAGAAATCGAATTGTGGATGAACGATTAGATCTCTTCACAGGAAAATAAATACTATGAGGAAGATAAATACTATAATACAGACACGGATAATGACATCTTACTATTTTAAATCTAAACAGTTAATTGCATTAAAGATTAAAATCAAAACTGTATTGTTAGTTTAAAACGTTCCACTGGTGAAACTATTCTGTAACTTGAAATGACAAAGCCATGTTATCACATCAAAATGCGCAGGTTAGTAATTCAGTATTCGAATGAGGAAGTCGACATTGTTTGCCATACTGTTTCATTAACCTCAGATGGTTTTCTCGCTCAATTAGCAAACCTCTCTTTAACATCTTACCCATAGTATATCTGATATGTTATCTACTGTCAAACGAGTGGAATCTTAAATATTTTATGAACATGATAATTCAGTCAAAACAACATTAGCATTGTTTGTCAGCGAATCTACTCGGGGTATTAGAGGGAAGACTGGCTACATACAACGCACAATCTGATAACTGCAACATGTACAACTTTTAAAGGTGCATATGTTTAAATTATCCACCGGTAATGTAGAATTACAGTAGACACTTTGCAGAAACGTTCATATAATTAGGGTTTTTAATTTTAACAATTATAAGGCAGGAAGTGGGTGGGTGTATTTAACATAACTGTATTGGAAAGATGTATACATTTTGTCAATTAAAAACTCATAGAATTATATAACTTGAAGAAATATGTATATATTATATATATTAGTTTATTTTAGCCACAGCTTGTGTTTCCAAATTAAACGTTCCGCTGACGGAATATGGTGCTAAAACTATGTATTAGTTGCGCTGGTTTTACGCATTCATTCACTGGTCCATATATTGTTTTCTACTTTTCTTTTCTCGACTTGTTGGCTTTCGGGATGCCAAAACAGTTTAAGATATTATTTTGGCAATGTTGTCCGTGTGATCCCACTAATTGGCATATGGTCACCAAATTGATAAACTATATTATTATTCCAGATAATACCGCATAATGTTAAAACTTAAACATCAACAGTACAGACGTTCTAAAATGAGAAAGGCAATTGAATTAGTATAAGACGACCTTTCGAAGCTATGGATTTTTCTGGTGTACCTCGGACGGCTTAAATTGATAAACTGGATGATCGTGTCGTTCTGGAAATGTCTGGACAAAAGTAGTTCTTACCGGAGACGAGCAGGAGGTCATTGTAGAATACGTGAAATTGATGGTAGAAACTGTTGATTTGTTCATCCGGTTTGACTAGGAATCTTTATGTTAGGAAGCCATCCAACTGGATTGCGGAAGGTCGGTGGTTCGACCCAGGTGCCCGCCAGTGCACGAAAATTATCCGGAGAGGCACCTGGGTCTTTCTCCGCCAGTGGAAGCTGGAAAGTCTCCATATGACCTTAGCTGTTGGTACGACTAAACATCCAATTCAATTCAATTCATCCGGGTTGAAGAAAGGAATTAAGAAATGAAGTCAAGAATATCACAGAAAAGGACGGACGAAACAATCCGTTAGAAAACAACTTGGTTACATATCATTAAGTGAAGTGACACTCTAACTGTAGTCTCTTATTACAGAAGTACAACAAGAGCAGAACTGTTCTGTGAAGTTGTACTTGTTGTGTGGGTTATATATGTGGAGCTAATGTTTTCAGATCTTGTCGATGATATAGTTTGTGTCATACCTTTTTAAAAATAAAATAGTGTCGATAATATACCAAAGTATGTTGATAAAACTATGTATACTATCACTTAAGTATAAAATCTCATGCATAACTTATTTACTGTTGGGAGTGCAAAGGAACAGCAACGAATACAGATCAATCAAATGCTGGTTACTTGCTTGGGATTTCATATTTGACTCTCTTCTGGAAAATACCACACGTGGTATAAACGGTTTCCTTATTGCGACAATAATTGTCTGGTTACCGATAATAACTCACAAACTACGTAGCTATTTCTCAAAATTTTCTCGAAAACCTATTGGAGATGTATAACACCAACCTTAAAACACTTCTGCGACTAGGAATATCACAATCCTTATTGTATGGAGATGTGGTCTATAAACTTCGAAAGATAAAGGGATCTGGCGAGTTTCCTGATCACTTTACAAAATTAATCAGGATGTTCGTCAGAAAAGGATACGACCCTTTAGTATTACAACGCACTGCATGTTTAGTGATTGACCCCTCAACAGTCAGTCACTACGCTTCACTTTTTCTTTGTGCGATGACTGGAGAACCTCTTGGAACTCTATGATTGCACCTACTGAAACCCCGACCAAGGAAGATAGGTGCATGAGCTTTCGTCCCCCGGGTTTTCTGGTCGTACCCTAGATTGGTTTTCTTGCTGTGGTTGTTCAGTATAATTCCTGAAATAATTCTTATTTAGTATTTTATATAGCTTTACAACAACATCTGAGTGTTTCTTTTGTTAGTTTCTGTAGATGTGGACTTTATTGCTAGAGAATTCCTTTTGATGGGATGTAGTTTTGTACACACTGTTTTGTCCATTTTTGGGCGCTGAAGACAGGATAATAGCGAGAATTGTGTACACATAAAATCGATTCAAGCTAACGTGTAGGCCTTATTGCCTACTGACCGTTCCATGTCCGTAACGATGTCTTCATCACCCGAAGTGTTGTATTTTGTCCTTTTCATTGTATAATTAATTAAATAATGCTCCTTGTTTGTAGTACAGTACGGACCTACGGTGCCATTGCGTTTTGACGCTGTGGTTTCTATTAGGACTTTATATCTCATTTTCGCTACATTGATTGACGTCACTTGCTGTTTCTCACAAGTTAAACATAAGAATTGAAAATGTAATTAACTTGAAAATACGTTATATTTTAAATTTCTCGAAGTCTCGCCAAAATTGCCCCATTTTTTGTCGTTTTACCCCAGGTCTTGGTTCTGAAGATCATACGTTAGTTAAGAAATCAGAAACAGGCCGGGCGACCGAGAAAAATCCGAGTAGCATAGAGTAAAGAAGAAATGAGAGCAGACCGGATGACCGAGGCTAGTGTAAACGAAACCATTCCGTTGTAAAGTTTACTTAATTAAAACATTACGTTAACTCGATTTGTTTTAACTCGTTTTAGATTTTAAATCGACATCTTTATATATCATTCTATAATATATGTCGTTTTAACGTAATATATAGCGTTTAGACATATTAAGACAACGATCGGCCGTTGCATATATGATTATATTGTCTTATGTATGTTTAGATAATGAAAACAATCTTCTTTGTCAATGATAATAAAGGTGTAATAAACAAATATTTATTTATGTCGATATAGAATAAAACGGCATGAGCATATACAAAGGCAGTTGTCGACATGTACATAAATTAAATGACCATAACCGTTTTATTTATTTATTGCGACATACGTTTGACGACATGCGACCTTAACAAGGTAAGTGTCGGTATTGAAGTCGCAATGAAGACACAGAAGCCTACCGTCATACTTTCGAATATTTGATTTCGCGCGGTCATGGAAACCAATGGCGTTAAAAAGAAGTATGTATATTTATTTAATCTCTCTCTCTCTCTCTCTCTCTCTCTCTCTCTCTCTCTCTCTAGCCGGTTTACATGTAGTTTGGGGGACTCGGCCTAAGACCTACGTTTGGGGGACTATACTTTCAGTGCTTAGAAATGAATACAAATTTGTACACAAAATATCCCCGGAGAGAAATTACCACCCTGCTAGTTACAGTTGTCCAGGTATCATGGTTTTCAAAGAGAGAGACTATTTCATGGGGGACCGAGAGACTGATATGGTCCTTACGAAAAGATGGACCAGTGAGACAGAGAGATATTTTAATAGGGACCAAATACTTAAGAGACACATTCAGTCCTGCTTTGGACCAACGAGATAGATGGTGAACTAGTCTAGTCAAGGTGGCCCTCTACTAAAGACTGCACCTCCCCCCACCCCACACACACACATACACACACAGGCACACACACTCACACACACACACACACACACACACGGGGCCTCAAGGCGATCGCCTGAGTGTAATGGTTTTATGTGGAATATGTTATATGTTTTCATGCAGTAAACAAAACATGCACTTAGCATGAATTTACCACAGTTCTGACTCCATATTTTGACATTTGTCAGGAGTTGGAGATCTAAATTAACCTTACTTTATGGGTGTATTTATTAATTCCTACTTTAAAATGGGCCCTTTCATAAGGTGACAGTGTCTTGGCTAAATATATAGCATAGCTTTTAATCTAATTTGTACATTGAACACAACGTTTTAAGACAGTGTTGTTCAACAAACAAAACATTGAACGCTATATTTATAAATTTTCTCTCAAGATTTCCTTCCCTGCCTTACTAGTATACCAAAATTACACTTGTTCAAGCAATGATTGTGAAACACAATAATGTACACTGAGCTGCAAATAAGAGCCACTATCAACATCAGTTGATTATAAAACAATTCGGTTCAACACTTGTTTGTTCCAACTATATCATACTAGTTCCAAACTTAAGTAAAATAAAAACTTTGAACACTAGCTTTCAGACTCTAACACGTGTCAACTGTCAGCATGTTTAACTGAACACTACTAGGAGCTATCCCTTTGTCAATATAGCTCCAAATCGATGTCTGAACTTAATACTGATGTCTTAGCCTCACACGTTGAGCTGGACACTAGCCTGAGCTATCACACTGATGACTAAACGGTCAGGTTAGGCCAAAGCTGTGAGGACTTTACTTAGAAAGCAATACAAATGTGTACACAAACTATCCCCGGAGAGAAGATACAACCCGGATAGTTAGTTGTCCATGTATCATGGTTTCAAAAAGAGAGACCATTTTATGGGGGACTGAGACTTATATGATCCTACGAAAAGATGGACCAGTGAGACAGAGAGATATTTTAATAGGGACCAAATACTTAAGAGACACATTCAGTCCTGCATATACTGTGGACCAACGAGATAGATGGTGGACTAGTCTAGTCAAGGCCGCCCCCTACTCCCAAAAAAGTAATAATAAAATAATAACAAGAGACCCAAGAGGACCTGTATCGCTCTACTTGCTCTATGGTGTCCTTGGTTTGGGGTGGTGGTGTGGGGTTGAGGATATAAGGATTGTGCGTCAGATATGGCAGTACCAATGTAGTTTTCTTATAGTGTGTCTTCAATTACGAAGATATAGGGGGTGGGATGTATTTGGCACAAGTTTGGTAAGATTGCGTTATCAAAGTGAAAATCTCAAAGAAACTGTTCATTGCTACCTTACCATTACATGTGCAATTACGAAAACCATATAGGCAGCGAATAAACCCATCGACTAGTGTTTAACACGGCGGTATTTACGAGAATACCGCATTATAAATGGGTATTATTCCATAAAAAGGTATTATTCTATTAAAATACAGATTTGCAAGTATTCCATTCCAATACTTGCGGTTTCATTCAGTTTCACTTATGGTTTCATTATGCTCCGTAAAAAATCCCGGACGTGTAGATCCCGGAAATATTGCCGCATTCTACACTTTAGTAGACTGCTCTACGAACACGTCATTTGAGGCAATAAAACGGCAAGCTTTGAACATTGAAAAATATGCGTGTATACCATTCAGGTTTTAAGACGGGTTTCCTAGGAATTGAAGTTGTAATGCATGCTTATTGTCGGCTACATGATTCGCAGTCTGTTAACCATAGATATATTTTAAACCCATGAATGAAATAAAAAAAAGAAAAGAAAATTAAAACATATTTAAAAAAAAAGAAAAGAAAAAAAAGACTCAAGTGTGATTTGAACCCAGGTCCCCTGGGGTTTCCAGTGTACATTACCAAATATTGAAAACGGGTCATAACTCCGGTGTTACTGGTTTCATCTGGCTGGTTTTCAAACTCGTCCGAGCTTTCATTGATATCAACAATCTGGCCAAGTTTGGAAAAAAATTAATACAATCAATAATTTAAGAGCACATAACTCTGGTATTCCTGGTCCGATATAGCTTGAAAATTTAAAAAGATTCATAAATGAAGGCGGCCATCTTTGAACGATGACGTCATCGCGCCTTTTTGCCATTTATGGGATATTGACAAAATGTCTTTTAAAGCGAAGAAAATCACTGCAAATGAAAAATACTACTACAAGTTATACATTTTACATCTGTAAATTTAGTTTAATCAATTTGCAGTGATTTTCTAAGCTTTAAAACACATTTTGTCAATATGCCATATATGGCAAAATCGCCATGACGTCATCGTTCAAAAATGGCCGTCTCCATTTATGTTCTTTGCACATTTTCAATAGGTCACATCTCCTTTATGACATTGACTTTCATGACATTTTGATAATTCTTTCAGCATCATACGTTGAGCTGAACAGCTATCCCTTTGTCAATATAGCTCCAACTTGCCTATTGATGCTGCCTTGTTGGTAAGAGATTTGATCATGGTGGGGATTTCTTTATTTACACCGTCCTGTTTTAATGGGATGACAGTAGGGTAAGTGTGAGGTTTGGTGCACCCTAGAACCGGTTTAAACCCCCAGTGGCCTACTTTGCCACTGACCGTTCCAAGGCGGTAGCCCTATTGTCAACCCTTTTGTGTTCATGATGTCGTTTGCATTTATTATTACTTTTGCCTTCTTGTTTGTCTGTTTGCATGTTTGTTTCTGTGTTGTGTAGTTGACTGTCCTCCTTGAATGCTACTTTCCCTGTCCGATCCTTTTATATGTCTTAATACTTATGTACACAAAATATTCCCGGAGAGAAGATACAGCCCGGATAGTTAGTTGTCCATGTATCATGGTTTCAAAACGAGAGACCATTTTATGGGGGACTGAGAGACTTATATGGTCCTACGAAAAGATGGACCAGTGAGACTGAGAGATATTTTAATAAGGACCAAACACTTGAGACACATTCAGTCCTGCATATACTGTGGACCAACGACAAGATGCCCAAGAGGACCTGTATTGGTCTACTTGCTATATGGTGTCCATGGTTTGGGGTGGTGGTGTGGGGTTTAAGAAAAAAGGATTGTGCGTCAGATATGGCAGTATCAATGTAGTTTTTTTATAGTGTGTCTTCAATTACGAAGATATAGAGGGTGGGATGTATTTGGCACAAGTTTGGCTAGCTTTAAAACAAATCAAATTTTCTTTAATATAAACACTCAAACCAAGTTTGACATGTGACCCAGGGATGGGATCGGATGGGTTCAAATTTGACCCCAGGTCACCATTTGTACACATTTGGTAGAGGACCATAAGCTGAGTGTAAATACAAAATATTAAACTCGGTTGGCTCTTGTAGTATCAGAGAAGATTTTTTAATTTCTCCCTCTATAAGTCTATAAAATATGTGACCCCGAGGACAGGGTCAAATTTGATTCCAGGGTCACCATGTGAGCAAACTTGGTGGAGGACCATAAGCTGATGGTAAATACAAAATATTAAACCTCTATTAAACCTCTGACTCTTAGTTTCAGAGAAAAATATTACGTTTTTCCCTCTATAAATCTATGTAAAACATGTAACCCCTGGGGCGGGCTAAAGTAGACCCCAGGGTTACCATTTGAACAAACTCTGTAGAGGAACATAAGCTGATAATAAATACATAGAGATTATTTAACTGTTGGGATCGATTATAGGGAAATCCTTCACGAGATGGTAGACGTGTGGTTCTTTTCACGAACGAGCGTAAGCGAGTGATTAAAAAACAACACGCCTACCATCGAGTGAAGGATTTCAATATAATCGATCACAACAGTTAAATAATCTATTTATTACATTTTTAATCAGATTATGTTTGATTTTATTTAATAATTATTCGCTTTATTTAGCGTTATCGGCGGATGACGTCGACGTCACCAAGACGTTATTGACGTCATAACTCAACGTCGCAGTTAGATAGTTTTGTATTCGGAGTTAGTTTATATTAATATTTAGTGATTATGAATATTCTTTCACTGAGAAATCCCAGTCTTTCACCCATAGAAATGTAATAACAATATTAAACCTTTAGCTGTTGTAGTTTCAGAGAAGATTTTTGAAGTTCAACCCTATAACTTTAAGACTAAGTAAAACTGATCTGACAAGGGCCCCTAAGCCTCCAATTAAAGAAAAATTAACCAAAGTTTCTTATGAGAGAGAAAAAAAAAATTAACATAATTTTTTTTTTAAAAAAATAGAAAATAATATTTCAAAAAAAAAGGTAAAAAAAAAAAGACTCGAGTGAGATTTGAACCCAGGACCCCTGGGGTTTCCAGTGTACATTACCAAATATTGAAAAAGGGTCATAACTCCGGTGTTATTGGGTCCATCTGGCTGGTTTTCAAAATCATCTGAGCTTTCATTGATATCAACAATCTGGCCAAGTTTGGAAAAGATTGAATATAATATGAAATGAATGGAATTGAATGTTGTTAAAGGGCTCATCAACACAGTATAGGAATACAAAATGAAGGCGCTAGAGTGTTCACAAGCCTGAAAATGGCACTTTTCAATAATTCAAGAGCACATAACTCTGCTGTTCCTGGTCCGATATAGCTTGAAAATTTGAAAAGAAACATAAATGAAGGCGGCCATCTTTGAACGATGACGTCATCGCGCCTTTTTGCCATATATGGGATATTGACAAAATGTCTTTTAAAGCGAAAAAAATCACTGCAAATGAAAAATACTACTACAAGTTATACATTTTACATATGTACATTAATTTTTAATCAATTTGCAGTGATTTTCTTTGCTTTAAAACACATTTTGTCAATATGCCATATATGGTAAAATTGCCATGACGTCATCGTTCAAAAATGGCCGCCTACCTTCATGTTCTTTGCAAATTTTCAATAGGTCACATCTCCTTTATGACATTGACTTTCATGACATTTTGATAATTCTTTCAGGATCATACGTTGAGCTGAACATCCCTTTGTCAATATAGCTCCAACTTGCCTATTGATGCTGCCTTGTTGATTAGAGATTAGATAATGGTGGGGATTTCTTTATATACACTGTCCTGTTTTAATGGGATGACAGTAAAAAAAAAAGTAGATGAACTATTGAAAAATTGCAAAGAACATAAATGGATGCGGCCATCTTTGAACGATGACGTCATTGCGCATTTTAACGATATATGGCATATTGACAAAATGTATTTTAAAGCGAAGAAAATCACTGCAAATTGATTAGAAATAAATGTTCAGATGTAAAATGTATAACTTGTAGTAGTATTTTTCATTTGCAGTGATTTTCTTCGCTTTAAAATACATTTTGTCAATATGCCATATATGGTAAAAAGGCGCAATGACGTCATCGTTCAAAGATGGCCGCCTCCATTTATGTTCTTTGCAATTTTTCAATAGTTCATCTTTTTTTTTCATAACATTTTGATAAATCTTTCAGCTTTTTTCAAGTTTTTCAGAGCCCTTTTAAATAAATCGTGTTTAAAAATAGTGCATCAACCCCTTTAATATTGATGTCTCAGCCTCACACGTTGAGCTGGACCTGAGCTATCACATTGATAACTAAACGGTCAGGTTAGGCCAAAGGTTTGAGGACTTTACGTTCAGTGCTTAGAAATCAATACATATGTGTACACAAAATATCCCCGGAGAGAAGATATAACCCGGATAGTTAGTTGTCCATGTATCATTGTTTCAGAAAGAGAGACCATTTTATGGGGGACTGAGACTTATATGGTCCTACAAAAAGATGGACCAGTGAGACAGAGATATTTTAATAGGGACCGAATACTTAAGAGACACATTCAGTCCTGCATATACTGTGGACCAAGGAGATATACAATTTGACCAAGTTTGGAGAAGATTGGATAACAATTACCCAAGTTAGAGTTTGGACATTATTAATTTCGCAATTTTTTACTATTCCAAGGGCCATAACTCTGGAACTAGTGGGGCGATGGGGCCGATTATTGAACTTGTCAGAGACATTGTGCCCATATACTATTTGATCAAGTTTGAAAAAGATCCGATAACAATTAGCTAGTAAAGAGTGCGACATCGTTTGTGCACGGACGGACGGACAGGGGTAACACTATATGCGCTTTCACCATTCTTCAAATGGCGGGGGCATAAAAACTGAATAACAATCACGTGGTTTTAAATTCAATTTTTTTTTCTGCACAAAGGGTCTAGAGTTTTGTATTGGAAATCAAACATCAAAGATGATCAAGACTATTACAGCGATACAGGCCCTCTTGTTTTCTTCGGCTGTCCAAGGATTCTGACATCAATAGTTACTGGTGATATTAGTTAGGTATTTTGGTCACAAGGTGTTGGGGCAATAATAATAGACTAGACTGACAATAGTTATCTATGAATATGATATTTATTGTGTACATGTAGGTTATATCTAGTGTTCAGAAGTTGGAAATTGTTAGTCTAGAACAAGTCTACATCAAAACGTATTCATGCTTATGTGTTAAAGGAACCGTCAGGCGAACTGAAACAGTTATGGGTGTATCCAAATATAAGTAAAATCATCATAATTCAAGTTTTAAAAAGTATTTGATTGCAGAAGCAAACCCGGTAATCTATCTATTCATTCTAATTATTTTCATATTGAAGAATGCTAAAACAGGTGATGGCAGTAACTCTTATAAGTACAACCTTATTTATTATCTAATGTTTCATGGATGCAAAACGTCCAATATAAACACATAAAAGGTTATATGGCGCCCAAGTTATTTAATTTGTGAAAATATCAGTAGAATTTAGAACTAATCAGAGTCTTATTAATAATGTTCGGCTCAAATTTCATCAACAAAAGACATTCAAAAATATTGTTTTCACTAATTCATTTGATTAACCAAATAACTAAGTATTGTTAACTGAAAAAATATAACAATAATGATTAAAATAAGATTAGTATACTAAAAACAATCAAGGTCAGCAAAGTCGGTAAAGTTCATAAAAGGTCAGCTTTTTCTACTTCAAAACAAACCACTAAATAAAAAACAAGGAATGTCACTGTATAAGTGACAAATGCCCCCGAAGTGGTTTTGACATTAAACCTCTAAGTGTGACCTTGACCTTGGAGCCACGGACCTAGATTTTGTGCGTGACATGTCGTCTTGTTGCGGTGAGCACTTGTCCCTAGTTATTTTAAAATCCGTACAGGAATGCCAGAGTTATTGACTGGACACGATTGTATGGACTGACGGACTGAATGACTGACAGACGGTTGGTGCGACTACTATATGCCGCCCTTCGGGGGCAAATAAAACAAACCAAAAAATGCTGATTTTGCTATATATATTCAAATGTGTTATTTTACTTAGTTATACTCAAAAAAAGTGTGTTATTCTCCATTTACATTGAGATAAAGACTTGGAGGTTTAAACTAATCCACATACATACACACACAAGCTCACCATAAACACAGTCAATTTCTGCAATAGCTGTTTATACAAGAATACTGGTGTAATTTGTTCTTTCCACCTCCGTGCCTTGAACCATCGACGGAAATCCGGTTTCTAGACAAAGCTGGACTGGCGTAAGAATACCCCTTCTTGTATAAACATCCACCACAAAATGAAGTTATGAAACAATGTAACCAAAGTTTTAATCAATCGGGGGTACATAAGCTCTCTTATTCTTCAAATAGTCGAGCTAAAAACTAAAAAAAGATTAAAACACATATATACTGTTATCAGTTCTGGATCATTATAAAGACACACAAGAGAGACCCGTATAACAAAAAGAACAGTCTCGAACAGTCTCGTATCATGCCTATAAATGATACAATGAACAGAATGTCTTATAAACACAGTCATATAACTAAATGAGTACAGAAGTTAAAAAATATTTTTTTTTATTAAAACACACTATGTTATCAGTTCTGGATCATTTTAAAGACACACAAGAGAGACCCGTAGTACAAAAAGAACAGTCTCACAACATGCCTATAAATGATACAATGAACAGAATGTCTTTGTTAAAAACTAAAAAAAAAGATTAAAACACACATACTATGTTATTAGTTCTGGATCATTTTAAAGACACACAAGAGAGACTCGTATTACAAAAGAACGGTCTCGCAACATGCCTATAAATGATACAATGAAACACAATCCTATGACTAAATTGACTACAGAAGCTAAAAACTAGAAATACTTGAAACCTAACGAACGCAAGAATACTTAAAGGAACACATGGCAATCTTGAAATCTTTATCAAGCATTAAAATTAGCCTCTCGATTTTTTAATCCAGTATCATTTTGACTTCAAATCTGCTTGCATATATTTAAATACAATTTTTAGTTTTCAACGTCATATTTCTACCATAAGTTTCAATATATAATCAACAGTCAGTTATTTGCAAAAACAATTTTCTTTGTACTATTTTTATAATTATTATTAATGACTGAACAAATGCAATTTATGCAGAAAAACTAATGGGTCTCCATGAGTTTTTAAAAAATCAAGATTTGCAATCCCAATATCTTAAAATACACAACAGTCAAGCTGAAAATGATAATCATCAAAACTGTTTTAAAATATCACGGTTGCCATGTGTTCCCTTTAAAATTAATCTTATTTTTTTAGGACAGCACCCCCAGCCTTTAACAATTGCTTAGTTTGTGTTTGCCTTTGCTGGTATAGAGCCCATGCTCTAAACTTAATAGCTTTCTATTCCCTGTTTCTTAATTCTGGGCATTTTTCCAGCATGCAGTCGACTTCTGGTTTTGTAGCGGGCTTGCGGGTCTCGTTTATTATTGGTAGAATATGTATTTGCAAGTCTTGAATCTCACCATTTGTCCATGATGTGTGTTTCCTGGGATCTAAAACGAAGCAAATTTGTGTTACTTAAAATGCTAATTGAAGATGTCACATACGCCCTTTTGTTGCTTAATCCAACCAAATGGCCCTGAATCGATCACCTGAGAATATTCTTAAAGACGAAGAAATGTTACCAGGGATGGGGACAAAGCCGGTCCAATGCTTGTTAAAAAATCAGTCAGTTCATTCCCAGTAATTGTATTTATAGTTGTAGGTTGGGATCTCAATAGTTTCCAAGTTATGACCCAGGGGCTATATCTCAAGGGTTGGCGGACCCATTGGCCGATGATGATAAGATAGTAGCTGTCTGTCCAAGCCAAGTAAGTGAATATATGGTTATATAGTGTAGATCTCAGTGGTTCCCAAGTTATGACTATTGTGTTAATCTATGACCCCCAGGGCAATGTCAGAGTATACTCCAGGGTCATCATTTGAACAATCTTGGTAAATGACCATAAGATAAAGCTACATGCAATCTACTACAGCTTTTAACCATGTGGTGTCAAAAGATTTTTTTTTAAGTTTTCTAGGATCATCCATGTGAAGTTTAGTTTCAGAGAAGCAGCCTTTTAAAGCAAACGTTTATGATGGACAAACAATAAAAACAGTAAAGATCAGTTGAATAATTGCTGAACCAACTTAAATGAATAAATTAGTATTTTTTCTCTTCAAAACCAGTTATTTGAAGTATGCCTCATATCTATATATAACTAACTATATATAGATATATACAAAATTATAAGAAATAATTTTTATTCATGCACCTTTTTTTTTACACCCTTTTGCTATCCTATCAGCTTCACTCTCATCTTCACACTCATCATCGTCTGTTGCCACTGTGGAATAATCTGTTGAAAAATGGAAAGGTAGGTCATATTAGCCATAGCAGTCACATTATCGAATCATTTTCTTGTCCGTCAGTTTTATTTCATGTCGTAGTATTACACATTCTTATCTTGCAAAGAAGATCTATATTAACTAAACATCACCAAAGGAACTGCTGTTCTACCCAGTATACAACTAGGATACATGTTTGGTTACTACATGCACGAAAAACAGTTAAACATAAGAACTTAAAGGGAATGTAGCGACACAGGCAAACAAGCTTTATTATTGAGCGTTCATTATTGAGCGTTCTGAAAAACTTGGACAAATGGGAAAGAATTATCAAAATCGGATGATAAACAAAAAAGATATTACCATTTAATTTGTTCTAAAACGGTTATGGGAGCCGCCATATTGAGAACTATGAAGTCATAGTTCCATAATACGATATATGGAATATTGATAAATAGTATTTAAAACAAAGAAAATCGATGCAAATGAATGCAATTTTAAAAGCATTATTGCCATTCAGTATTACATATTTTTCATACAGTTGCTGTCAATTTTCCCATAGAAATCAGTAAATTTTCATATTTATAAATATTCCATATATGGTGATTTAGAACCCCCATGTCATAGCTCTCAAAATGGCCGCGTCCATATCTGTTTCAACAGAAACTTCAACTGATCATATCTTCTTTGTTTATCAACCGATTCTGATAATTTTTTCACCTTTGTTCAAGTTTTTCAGAAATCTTAATACTAAATATGTTTGGCTGTGTCGCTACATTCCCTTTAATGTTAATTGACACCTTCATAGCCCAAAAACGTTAACTTATCTGTTATTTAAAGTATGAAGTATAAGGAAGGCTAAAAAGGCCAGGATATTGCAATGAGCCGAATATAAGATATATTTGCTATTGATCTAACTGAATACCATGTACATGGGACACCAAGATTTATAAAGCTCCTTATTGTAAAACAAACAAAGAATCAAAAAGGTATAGTATTACTACTAGACATTTTTGGATAACACCATTGATTTAGCCACAGAGAGTATTGAAAGCATGCTTTTAAAGAAGTTAATGTTCTTTGAAAAGCTGGAAAAAACAAAAGATGTTGCTCAAACTCTTGTTAAGCAAACCAGAAGTGAAATCAATACTAGGGTAAAACGGAAAGAACTTGTATAGACAGGTGACGGTATTTGTATCTATGATAAACAGAGACACAATCCATCAATATTGTTTCAGTTAGCTACACTCAATTGGATGATTCATATATCCTATATTTTATAATGTGTAGTATGTACATATATTGAAGCTTACATAATGTAACTGCATTCCAAAAATAATCACACAACCGTTATACAGATGGAAGAAAATAACTAATAAAAATAGAAGTATTTCAAAGAATAGACACAGTTTGCATAAGTTTCTCTCTCTAAACACACAACGAAATAAGAATATATGCATTTCATTTTCAGTGCTTCTGATGGAACATATACGGCTACAGGTACAGTGAGGGTTTCGATAGGTGACATCAATGACAACACACCGGTCTTTAATCCGGCCTCGTACAGCGTCATTGTCGCTGATAATGCTGCAGCAGGTATAGTAAATATTAACGTTAAATAAGTTATTTAAACCTTAACCCGCTATATAATGGACTGTTCTTTCTTTGATTTAAGACCATTCCATTTATTTGACAAAGAGGTGTTTTGGGAGAAATGACTGATCAGCAGTCGAACATTATAAACCCAGATCAGAATGCGAGTGAGTTACTCGCTGGCTGATCTGGGTTTACAATGGACGCAAAAGCTATTATAGTCGTGCTTAGCGGGTTAAGGGTTAATGAAGCACACATGTTCAATGTATGCATATAAATAACAGCAATGACACATTTAAACATATTTGACACAAAAGCACATACTTTGTTGTTTGCATCTTACCTTATTGATAAGAACAAGAACGTCCAACATATTTCACAAACATGGAATAATATTTCGTGTTATATAGTGTGTGTGTGTGAGGGGGGGGGGGGGGGGGGGGGTGGGGGGGGGGGGGTGCGTGTGTGTATCATTATTGTGTCAGTTATTTCGTACCCTATGAACTCTTTATGAAAGCGATCAAGGACTATGAGACTGAGATTCGTGTTTAGAGTACTTGTTAATAAGCGCCATATCGTCCTCAGTATAATACGTATTTATATTTTGTACAGAGACAAGCGTTGCTATTGTCACTGCTACAGACGCAGATGGAACTCAAGCAAACAGCGTAATAACCTATACCATCGAAAGTAAGTGAACAGTTATAAGAGTTAACGTACTTTATTGATGAAGTTGTTTAAAAAAAAAGGTTGTTCCAGGCTTGGTATTCTAAATTTACATTCGAAGGACTGGCAAGGTGTGAAATGTTTTTTTAATATAGATAATTAACAAAAATGTGTTCATGGCTGGGATAGAATATATATATATGTGATGGCTGCTTATGTCGCGCTTGTCTATATTTCTCCTGAACTGGTTTCTTCAGCGACGTGCTTCAAGCTTTCCTCAAAATTTCGACAACTTTTATTCGCGTATCCACTGGTGACCTCCGTGGCTTTCGAATTCTCTATTGACAGATCCTAATGATGTCATTGAAGTCTCTATTCTCTTGAAGGACGCTGTAAAGACTGCGTAGGCGTGTGTCTATCTGTTGCCTTAATAGGATAACTGTCACTTGTCACTTGCATCATGTGTGTCCATCTTATCAACAGTATCACTTGATTTGCCACTGAGAGATTGACTTTAAGTGAGAAAGTGTCTATTCTTGCATACCGAAATAGGATATCCGCCATTTTACCGGGGCTAGATATTTCCATCTCAATCTAGGGTCGAGATAAAATTCACGCGCGCCAACATCAGGTATGCAGGAAAACATGGAAAACGTTAGTAGCTGGCGGCGTCGACGCACAACATGTCTCTGATATGCAAGAAAAATAATCTATCATGGGTATTCGGTTTAGATAGGGAATCCCAACCCCCGGTATAAGTGTTTTAATCGGAACCTCGGCAGAGCCTCGGTTCCGATAAAAACGCTTATACCTCGGGTTTGAATTCCCTATCTTCACCGGATACCCATGAAAATTCTTATATTCTCCCATTTCTAGTCATGTGAGATAGGTGTTTTCCTCATGTGAGATAACTCTATCTCATATGACATGTGACTCTTACAAGAAACGTCATGACGTCACGTTGGTGACATCGCCTTATTCTAGCGTAAAATCAAATACAAGCAATGTCAGTATGCCTGTACTAAGCGCATACTGGGAGAAAAATAATCCATCATGAGTTTATCCAGGAACGAGGCTCTGGTTACAATTCTGACCCTCGGGTGAAATTTCCCTATATCACATGGATACTTATGAATACAGTACTGGTTCTACGCTGGAAAACATGAGTGACCTGCCTCCACCACTAAAACATCGACCATCATAAATAGCATAGAGTGCGAAAATGACAGAAAACACCATTCAGTCAATCAATCAATTCTCCAGTCAGATTTAGTTATACTGTCATTTGACTCTTTTGTGGTGTCCTCTTTGACTTACAAAGCATCCGATTTTCTCTTTTCTGATCTGCTATGCAAAGTGATGTAATTAAAATGTATATGTACAACCCGTGACGACTGACTACTAGACTCCATTTTCGCTTTGTCAATCGGTATGTCTTCGCTCTGTTCCTTTACTATGTATGGCTCACTTTCCCACATGTAAGTAAACATTTTCTTCCCCATTAAGCCCGAAAATTCCGATTTATATGAAGTGAATATATGTCAATCAAAACAGTTGCAATTTAAGAAACTATGCCATAGAATCCGCTTCGTATAGCACTAATAATGTATTGGGTAAGACATTATTCCTCCGATATGCACAATGCTTATTTCGCAACTGTCCTTGTATCATTAACCTCAGATCCAGAGACCATCTACCCTTAACCAGTCATTGATTAGTCTCTTTTTCGATATTTTCTGGTAGCATCTGGTGACACACGTATTACAAGATATGAAATATTTACAAGATATGAAATATCGCAGTGAATAATATTCCGTTAAGATCAGATTTCCCAAAGATTCCTGCATTAATGAAGTTCTGGCGATATTTTAAATAAAAAACAAACGCTTGACATAAAAAATTTATATTTTTAACGTTCCTAATTTTGTTTAATCCAAAGAAAAATACATTAGCTTGTGGGGAAAAAACGATAAGAACAGGGTAGAAAATTACCTTGAGCAATTAGAATGGCCTTAGGTAGCCGAACGAACTTGATAAACCACGCCGCACTTCTGAAAAAGAAAATTTAATATAAATTTTCTTAACAATGAGCGATTATTTATCGATTTCCTATTTCTTTAATTGCTTGTTTCAGCTCGCAGTAGCTTCTCAATGACTGATCGTGTTATTACCGTAGCAACAGGAACAACTCTTTCCCGTGCAACTACTCCAAGTTACTCTCTGAAAGTGTATGCAACTGACAGTGGAACACCAGCTCGCACGGCAACGGCAATTGTTAAGGTATGTGTTGGATCAGCTACACAATGTTCTAGCACGGCAACGACAACGGTTAAGGCGTGTGTTGGATCAGCTGAACAATGTTCTAGCACGGCAACGACAACGGTTAAGGCGTGTGCTGGATCAGCTAAACAATGTTCAACCAACGGCGCTGTGGTTATGACGGCTACTCTGACGACGATCCTTGCAATGCTTATTATGACTCTGAACTAGATGATTAAAGATATAACAATGTTGGCATCACTTGAACGGATTACGAAAATGATGGATGTCACAAAATCAAAATTTCACAAAACATATAATACAAATTACTTACAAAATGAGAGTGTAATACAATTTTAACAAGTGACTATGACATGCTGACACATATTTACTGATTTTGAAATATATACATTTTGAATCAACAACAAAACAAGGCACAGATTAAAAATGTCATATCACAAGTTGTCGTATTCCTTTGTGATGAACATATCAGAGACTGAAGCACCTGTTTTGTATCATCTCCACCTTAGGTGGTATCTCATTAACATGCAAGTGGTCTGCCTTTATTAACAGTTTAATAGTCATGTTAAGAAAGTATCCATACTTTAATAAAGCTACTAAAAATCGCTATATTTCTGAGGAGCAGATACATTCGACAAAATGTTGTGTTTTTTATCTATAAAGTTTAACATAATTGTCAATACTTGTATAACAGACCTTTTCACAGAATATGACAATGTCTAAACAACTAGAATTAACGAAACCGGACATCATCATTGTAAAGATGCGTGCACTTGGCGGTTTTTAAGTGTTAACATAAATCATTATAGCGTCTTGCCTTCTTTAAGAACAAAATATATAATACCCACTGCTTTACATGTACCATAAACATATACCTATTTATTATATACTGCCCAGTGAAACAGTGGATTGTATGGTTAGAATAAACCTTATATGCTCATTGTTTATATTTTCACAGTGAGAATTCTCACTCCCGGAAAAAAGTGGAACTACATTTTTCTACATTTGCTTATAACAGTGATAATTCGTGTCAAAGTTTAAAACTATATTCTATGCGCACTAAATGTATGTAAGTCGCCTGACGCGCTGGCGTTAGTTTATTTATCCACGAATACGTTCAAGGGGAATTGTCTGAACGGAACGTATTTTCTGTTTGAAACAGTTTGGTAGTGTTGCATGATAAAAAGTATATAATAAATAGAATATTTGTTGGTTTGTCGTGAATATAGGATTTATTTTCATCTCGAAGTGAGAAAACTTATATTTCAACTCGTGATAAAGCACTCTTGAAAATATAAGTTTTCTCACTTCTCGATGAAAATAAATCCTATATTCAATCCAAACCAAAACATATCCTCTATATATAACATTGCTGTAAACTAGATATTAAGGTTATACACTACCACTATGCAATTTTGCATTGACACAAGGTAGTGTTTAGCCGCTCTTTCATATCTTTTACATGAATTGAAAAGTATCTCTTTCTAAAATTCAAATCAAGTATGAATACACTCAACGTGTTAAACTCGTTTTCTTGGAGAATCGAGAAACCAACTTGGAACTGGGTCGAAGTTGTCGGTGTTTTGTAATGTAATATTCTTTACTGAACGATCGGCAATATGTAGCAGGTCACAAAATGTGTGCGCTTCGGCATCTGTACTTTTATATTATAGTTTATTACTAAGCATTGTTTAATAATTATTGACGTATAGCAAATCACCGATCGAATAACAATGTACGAGCATCTATAGTACATCCAAAGCTTACATCCAGTGAGCATCGAGAGATTTTTGGCAGTATTAGCTTTATATCGGAAAAAAATTTTGCAACGTCTATTAGGTGACTTCAGTATTTTTTTTCTCAATTAATTGGTCTTCCAAACATAAAGAAACTAAGCTTAACTTTACATTGCGTGTGTCCAGTGTAATCAGAGATATTCAGCGAAGACATCCTTCATTTAAGAGTGGATGGGTTCATGACGTGAACTTTGGTTCTACTACTGTTCACGCGCAGATAAAAGGAACACGCCAGAGAATAGGCAGGTTTAAATATAAGTCGGTGATTTATAAATTATTACG
>JAWPHD010014039.1:0-63967 GCA_037043455.1 Cyrtodaria siliqua
CTCGTAAAATACATCTGTATAAACTTTGAGTGTACCACTTATAAACGTTGAGTGTACCACTAATACTCGTAAAATACATCTGTATAAACGTTGAGTGTACCACTTATACTCGTAATATACATCTGTATAAACGTTGAGTGTACCACTTATAAACGTTGAGTGTGCCACTTATACTCGTAAAATACATCTGTATAAACGTTGAGTGTAACACTTGTACTCGTAATATACATCTGTATAAACGTTGGGTGTACCACTTATACTCGTAATATACATATGTATAAACGTTGAGTGTACCACTTTTACTCGTAATATACATATGTATAAACGTTGAGTGTACCACTTATACTCGTAATATACATATGTATAAACGTTGAGTGTACCACTTATACTCGTAATATACATATGTATAAACGTTGAGTGTAACACTTGTACTCGTAATATACATCTGTATAAACGTTGAGTGTACCACTTATACTCGTAATATACATATGTATAAACGTTGAGTGTACCACTTATACTCGTAATATACATATGTATAAACGTTGAGTGTACCACTTATACTCGTAATATACATCTGTGTAAACGTTGAGTGTACCACTTATACTCGTAATATACATATGTATAAACGTTGAGTGTACCACTTATACTCGTAATATACATATGTATAAACGTTAAGTGTACCACTTATAAACGTTGAGTGTACCACTTATACTCGTAATATACATCTGTATAAACGTTGAGTGTACCACTTATACTCGTAATATACATATGTATAAACGTTAAGTGTACCACTTATAAACGTTGAGTGTACCACTTATACTCGTAATATACATCTGTATAAACGTTGAGTGTACCACTTATACTCGTAATATACATATGTATAGGACCCGTTTCTGAGTCCCTGATCTGTATAAACATTGAGTGTACCACTTATACTCGTAATATACATCTGTGTAAACGTTGAGTGTACCACTTATACTCGTAATATACATATGTATAAACGTTGAGTGTACCACTTATACTCGTAATATACATATGTATAAACGTTGAGTGTACCACTTATACTCATAATATACATATGTATAGGACCCGTTTCTGAGTCCCTGATCTGTATAAACATTGAGTGTACCACTTATACTTGTAATAAAGATCTGTATAAACGTTGGGTGTACCACTTATACTCGTAATATACATATGTATAAACGTTGTTTGTACAACTTATACTCGTAATATAGATCTGTATAAACATTGAGTGTGCCACTTATACTCGTAATATACATATGTATAAACGTTGAGTGTACCACTTATACTCGTAATATACAGATGTATAAACGTTGAGTGTACTACTTATCAACGTTAAGTGTACCACTTATACTCGTAATATACATCTGTATTAACGTTAAGGGTACCACTTATACTCGTAAAATATATCTGTTTGAACGTTGAGTGTACCACTTATACTCGTAATATACATATGTATAAACGTTGAGTGTACCACTTATACTCGTAATATACATCTGTGTAAACGTTGAGTGTACCACTTATACTCGTAATATACATATGTATAAACGTTGAGTGTACCACTTATACTCGTAATATACATATGTATAAACGTTAAGTGTACCACTTATAAACGTTGAGTGTACCACTTATACTCGTAATATACATCTGTATAAACGTTGAGTGTACCACTTATACTCGTAATATACATATGTATAAACGTTAAGTGTACCACTTATAAACGTTGAGTGTACCACTTATACTCGTAATATACATCTGTATAAACGTTGAGTGTACCACTTATACTCGTAATATACATATGTATAGGACCCGTTTCTGAGTCCCTGATCTGTATAAACATTGAGTGTACCAATTATACTCGTAATATACATCTGTGTAAACGTTGAGTGTACCACTTATACTCGTAATATACATATGTATAAACGTTGAGTGTACCACTTATACTCGTAATATACATATGTATAAACGTTGAGTGTACCACTTATACTCATAATATACATATGTATAGGACCCGTTTCTGAGTCCCTGATCTGTATAAACATTGAGTGTACCACTTATACTTGTAATAAAGATCTGTATAAACGTTGGGTGTACCACTTATACTCGTAATATACATATGTATAAACGTTGTTTGTACAACTTATACTCGTAATATAGATCTGTATAAACATTGAGTGTGCCACTTATACTCGTAATATACATATGTATAACCGTTGAGTGTACCACTTATACCCGTAATATACAGATGTATAAACGTTGAGTGTACTACTTATCAACGTTAAGTGTACCACTTATACTCGTAATATACATCTGTATAAACGTTAAGGGTACCACTTATACTCGTAAAATACATCTGTTTAAACGTTGAGTGTACCACTTATACTCGTAATATACATCTGTATAAACGTTGAGTGAACCACTTATACTCGTAATATACATCTGTATAAACGTTGAGAGTACCACTTATAAACGTTGAGTCTACCACTTATACTCGTAATATACATCTGTGTAAACGTTGAGGTGTACCACTTATACTCGTAAAATACATCTGTATAAACGTTGAGTGTACCACTTATAAACGTTGAGTATACCACTTATACTCGTAAAATACATCTGTATAAACGTTGAGTGTACCACTTATACTCGTAATATACATCTGTATAAACGTTGAGTGTACCACGTATAAACGTTGAGTGGTTGAGTGTACCACTTATACTCGTAATATACATCTGTATAAACGTTGAGAGTACCACTTATAAACGTTGAGTCTACCACTTATACTCGTAATATACATCTGTGTAAACGTTGAGTGTACCACTTATACTCGTAATATACATCTGTATAAACGTTGAGTGTACCACTTATACTCGTAATATACATCTGTATAAACGTTGAGTGTACCAGTTATAAACGTTGAGTATACCACTTATACTCGTAAAATACATCTGTATAAACGTTGAGTGTACCACATATACTCGTAATATACATCTGTATAAACGTTGAGTGTACCACGTATAAACGTTGAGTGGTTGAGTGTACCACCTATACTCGTAAAATACATCTGTATAAACGTTGAGTGTACCACTTATACTCATAATATACATCTGTATAAACGTTGAATGTATCACTTATACTCGTAAAATACATATGTATAAACGTTGAATGTACCACTTATAAACGTTGAGTGTACCACTTATACTAGTAAAATACATCGGTATAAACGTTGAGTGTACCACCTATAAACATTGAGTGTACCACTTATGCTCGTAATATACATATGTATAAACGTTGGGTGTAACACTTGTACTCGTAATATACATATGTATAAACGTTGAGTGTAACACTTGTACTCGTAATATACATCTGTATAAACGTTGAGTGTAACACTTGTACTCGTAATATACATATGTATAAACGTTGAGTGTACCACTTATACTCGCAATATACATCTGTATAAACGTTGAGTGTACCACTTATACTCGCAATATACATATGTATAAACGTTGAGTGTACCACTTATACTCGTAGTACACATCTGTGTAAACATTTAGTGGATAATAGTAAGTAAAAGGTTTTCCTTCATGTTGAACTGGTGATATATTATTAATAAACAATCGTATATAACTGTTCATAACCATGATGTGTATTTAACCTAACGCAGCACACGCTATTAAACAAAGACTGTTTGGTTTGACTGTTTGTGTGATAAGTAGCCCCCTGAAAACAGAAATCAACTTAAACATCTTTGAAATTTGTGATATTAGACTCAAATTCGAGTTTGATAATACGATTGCATGTGTATGTCTCTTTAACTCTACCGTCTCATTTCAGTCAATGGAATCAATCCCTAAAAGAAGACCATTTGATTGGTTCATCCTGTCTGTTCTGGGCTGCCTTTGTTTCCCATACACAGGCATGTGTGCCATGTACTATGCGTGGCGGGTGAGTTTCAGTTCGATGTAGTATTAATTCATGTATCGATCGGAATAATTGAATTGCTAACACAACTAACCAATAGTAACGATATAGTATGTACCCATGTGTTGTATAGGCTTAACCCATGTTTGGTATAGGTTTTACCCATGTGTTGAATAGGCTGTACCCATGTGTTGAATAGGTTGTTTCCATATGTTGTGTAGGCTGTACCCATGTGTTGAATAGGATGTACCGATGTGGTGTATAGGCTGTACCGATGTGGTGTATAGGCTGTACCCATGTGCTGTATAGGCTGTACCCATGTGCTGTAATGGCGATACCATGTGCAGTATAGGCTGTATACATGTTTTGTATAGGCAGTACGCTTGTGTTGAATAGGCTTTACTCATGTATTGTATAGGCTGTACCCATGTGTTGTATAGGCTGTACCCATGTGTTGAATAGGCTGTACCCATGTGTTGTATAGACTGTACCCATATGTTGTTTAGGCTGTACCCATGTGCTGTATAGGCTTTACCCATGTGTTGAATAGGCTGTACACATGTGTTGTATAGGCTGTTCCCATATGTTGAATAGGCTGTACCGATGTGCTGTATAGGCTTTACCCATGTGCTGAATAGGCTGTACCCATGTGTTGTATAGACTGTTCCCATGTGTTGTAATGTACCCATGTGTTGTGCTGTACCCATGTGTTGTATAGGCTGTTCCTATGTGTTGATGTGTTAGATAGGCTGTACCCATGCATTGCATAGGCGGGTTACCAATGTGTTGTATATGTACTCATGTGGTGTATAAGCTGTACCAATGTGTTGAATAGGCTGTACCCATGTGTTGTATAGGCTGTTCCCATTTGTTGTATATGTACCCATGTGTTGTATAGGCTGTACCCATGTGTTGTATAGGCTCTGCCTATGTGTTGTATAAGCGGGTTACCAATGTGTTGATGTGTTTTATAGGCTGTACCTATGTATTGTATAGCCTGTACCCATGTGCTGTATAGGCTGTTCTCGTGTGTTTTATAGGTATACCCATGTATTGTATAGGCGGTACCCAAGTGTTGAATATGCTGTACCCATGTGTAGTATTAGCTATACTCATGTGTTGATGTGTTGGATAGGCTGTACCCATGGTTTGTAAAGGCTGTACCCAAGTTTTGTATAGTGTGTACCCATGTGCTGTGTATGCTGTTCTCATGTGTTGTATAGGCTGTATACATGTGTTGTATATACTGTACCCATGTGTTTTATATGCTTTACCCATGTGTTGTATAGGTTGTACCCGTGTAGTGATGTGTTGTATATGCTGTACTCATATGTTGTATAGTCTGTACCCGTGTGTTGTATACTAGGCTGTACCTACATGAAGTACAGGCTTTACCCATGTGTTGCTTAATGTATGCCAATGTAATACTATAAAGTGTGCTAATGTTATACTTACTATATTGTGTGTTCATGTTATACTTACTATAATGTGTGTCCACGTTATAATTACTGTAATGTGTGTGTATATGCGGTACCCATGTGCTGTATAAGCTGTAAACATGTGTTGTATAGGCTGTACCCATGTGTTGAATAGGCTTTACCCATGTGTTGTGTAGGCTGTACCCATGTATTGTATAGGCTGTACTCATATGTTTTATAGGGTGTACCCATGTGTTGAATAGGCTTTACCAATGTGTTGTATAGGCGGTACCCAACTGTTGAATAGGCTGTACTCATGTGTAGTATAGGCTATACCCATGTGTTGATGTGTTGATGTGTTGTAAAAGCGGTACCCAAGTATTGTATAGACTGTACCGATGTGTTGTATAGGTTGTACCCATGTGTTGATGTGATGTATAGGCTGTACCCATGTGTTTATGTGTTTATAGGCTGTATCCATGTGTTGTATAGGCTGTACCCATTTGTTGATGTGTTGCATAGGCTGTTCACATGCGTTGTATAGGCTTTTTCCATGTGTTATATAGATGTACACACGTGTTGTATAGTTTGTTGTGTTGATGTGTTGTATAGGCTGTACCCATGTGTTGATGTGTTGTATAGGCTGTACCATGTGTTGTATTGGTTGTATCCGTGTGTTATATAGACTGTACCAATGTGTTTTATAGGCTGTAACCATGAGTTGTATGGGCTAAACCCACGTGTTGATTTGTTATATAGGCAGTACCCATGTGTTGATGTGTTGTCTAGGCTGTACCCATGTTTTGTATAGACTGTATCCATGTGTTTTATAGGCTGTACTCATGTGTTGGATAGGCTGTTACCATGTGCTGTATAGGCTCTACCTATGTGTTGTATAGGCGGGTTACCAATGTGTTGATGTGTTTTATAGGCTGCACCTATATGTTGTATAGCCTGTACCCATGTGCTGTATAGGCTGTTCTCATGTGTTGAATAGGCTGTGTAGTATTAGCTATACTCATTTGTTGATGTGTTGGATAGGCTGTACGTGTCGTAAAGGCTGTACCCAAGTATTGTATAGTCTATACCCATGTGCTGTATATGCTGTTCTCATGTGTTGTATAGGCTGTACCCATGCGTTGCATAGGCTGTACCCATGTGTTTTACAGGCTGTATCCATGTGTTGTATAGGCTGTACCCATGTGTTTTATATGCTTTACCCGTGTGTTGTATAGGCTGTACCCATGTAGTGATGTGTTGTATATTCTGTACTCATATGTTGTGTAGTCTGTACCCGTGTGTTGTATACTAGGCTGTACGTACATAAAGTATAAGCTTTACCAAGTGTTGCTTTAATGTATGCCAATGTAATACTATAAAGTGTGCTAATGTTATACTTACCTATATACTTACTATAATATGTGTCCATGTTATACTTACTATAATGTGTGTCCACGTTATAGTTTCTGTAATGTGTGTCCATGTTATACTTACTGTAATGTACCCATGTGATGTATAGGCGGTACCCATGTGCTGTATAGGCTTTACACATGTGTTGTATAGGCTGTACCCATGTGTTGAATAGGCTTTACCATGTGTTGTATAGGCTGTACCCATGTGTTGTAT
Organism: Cyrtodaria siliqua; assembly: GCA_037043455.1. Taxonomy (NCBI): domain Eukaryota; kingdom Metazoa; phylum Mollusca; class Bivalvia; order Adapedonta; family Hiatellidae; genus Cyrtodaria; species Cyrtodaria siliqua. The sequence goes on from JAWPHD010014039.1 coordinate 6,984, forward strand.
AGGCTGTACTCATATGTTTTATAGGGTTTACCCATGTGTTGTTTAGACAGTACCCAAGTGTTGAATAGGCAGTACCCATGTGTAATATAGGATATACCCATGTGATGATGTGCTGATGTGTTGTAAAAGCTTTACCCAAGTATTGTATAGACTGTGTTGCTTTAATGTATGCCAATGTAATACATGTGTGTCCGTGATATATTTGCTAAAACATCATAGTGGCTGTAATGTATTTCCATGTTATACTTGCTATAATGCGTGTCCATGTTATACTTACTATAATTTTTGTCCATGATATACCTACTATAATGCGTGTCCATGTTATACTTACTATAATGTGTGTACATGTTATATTTACTACCATGTGTGTCCATATTATACTTACTATAGTGTGTGTCCATGTTATACTAACTATAATGTGTGTACATGTTATACTTACTATAGTGTGTGTCCATGTTATACTTACTACAATGTGTGTACATGTTATACTTACTATAGTGTGTTTCCATGTTATACATACTATAATGTGTGTTCATGTTATACTTACTCTAATGTGTGTCCATGTTATACTTACTATAGTGTGTGTCCATGTTATACTTAATATAGTGTGTGTCCATGGTATACTTACTATAATGTATCTCCATGTTACACTTACTATAGTGTGTGTACATGTTATACTCACTATAATGTGAGTCCATGTTATACTTACTATAATGTGTGTACATGTTATACTCACTATAATGTGTGTCCATGTTATACTTACTACAATGTGTGTACATGTTATACTCACTATAATGTATCTCCATGTTATACTTACTAAACTGTGTGTCCATGCTATACTTACTATAGTGTGTGTCCATGTTATACTTACTCTAATGTGTGTCCATGTTATACTTACTATAGTGTGTGTCCATGTTATACTTAATATAGTGTGTGTCCATGGTATACTTACTATAATGTATCTCCATGTTACACTTACTATAGTGTGTGTCCATGTTATACTTACTATATTGTGTGTCCATGTTATACTTACTATAATGTATCTCCATGTTATACTTTCTGTAATGTATCTCCATGTTATACTTACTATAGTGTGTGTCCATGGTGTACTTACTATAGTGTGTGTCCATGTTATACTTACTATAGTGTGTGTCCATGTTATACTTACTATAGTGTGTGTCCATGTTATGCTTACTATAATGTATCTCCATGTTATACTTTCTGTAATGTATCTCCATGTTATACTTACTATAGTGTGTGTCCATGTTATACTTACTCTAATGTTTGTCCATGTTATACTTACTTTAATGCGTGTCCATGTTATACTTACTGTAATGTGTGTCCATGGTATACTTACTATAATGTATCTCCATGTTATACTTACTATAGTGTGTGTCCATGTTATACTTACTCTAATGCGTGTCCATGTTATACTTACTATAGTGTGTGTCCATGTTATACTTAATATAGTGTGTGTCCATGGTATACTTACTATAATGTATCGTCATGTTATACTTACGATAGTGTGTGTCCATGTTATACTTACTGTAGTGTGTGTCCATGTTATACTTACGATAGTGTGTGTCCATGTTATACTTACGATAGTGTGTGTCCATGTTATACTTACTGTAATGTGTGTCCATGGTATACTTACTATAATGTATCTCCATGTTATACTTACTATAGTGTGTGTCCATGTTATACTTACTCTAATGCGTGTCCATGTTATACTTACTATAGTGTGTGTCCATGTTATACTTAATATAGTGTGTGTCCATGGTATACTTACTATAATTTATCTCCATGTTATACTTACGATAGTGTGTGTCCATGTTATACTTACTGTAGTGTGTGTCCATGTTATACTTACTAAACTGTGTGTCCATGTTATTCTTACTATAGTGTGTGTCCATGTTATACTTACTATAGTGTGTGTCCATGTTATACTTACTGTAGTGTGTGTCCATGTTATACTTACTATAGTGTGTGTCCATGTTATACTTACTATAATGTATCTTCATGTTATACTTTCTGTAATGTATCTCCATGTTATACTTACTATAATGTGTGTCCATGTTATACTTACTATAATGTATCTCCATGTTATACTTACTATAGTGTGTGTCCATGTTATACTTACTATAGTGTGTGTCCATGTTATACTTACTATAATGTATCTCCATGTTATACTTTCTGTAATGTATCTCCATGTTATACTTACTATAATGTATCTCCATGTTATACTTCCTATAATGTGTGTCCATGTTATACTTACTATAGTGTGTGTCCATGATATATTTGCTATAATATGTGTCCATGATATGCTTACACCAATGTGTTTCCATGTTATAGTTACTATAATGTGTGTCCATGTCATACTTACTATAATGTGGGTCCATGTTATACTTACTACAATGTGTGTCCATGTTATACTTACTAAACTATGTGTCCATGATATACGTACTACAGTGTGTGTCCATGTTATAAGTACTATAATGTGGGTCCATGTTATACTTACTATACTACGTGTCCATGTTATACGTACTATAGTGTGTGTCCATGTTATACTTACTGTAATGTGTGTCCATGTTATACTTATTATAATGTGTGAACATGTTATACTCACTACAATGTGTGTCCATGTTTTACTTACTATAATGTGTGTACATGTTATACTGACTATAATGTATCTCCATGTTATACTTACTATAATGTGTGTACATGTTATACTGACTATAATGTATCTCCATGTTATACTTACTACAATGTGTGTCCATGTTATACGTACTATAATGTGTGTCCATGTTATACTTATTACAGTGTGTGTCCATGTTATACTTACTATAGTTCGTGTCCATGTTATACTTACTATAGTGTGTGTCCATGTTATACGTACTATAATGTGTGTCCATGTTATACTTACTATAATGTGTGTCCATGTTATACTTACTATAGTGTGTGTCCATGATATACTTATTACAATGTGTGTCCATGATATACTTACTACAGTGTGTATCCGTGATATAATTACTATAACGTGTGTTCATGTTATATTTACTACAACGTGTGTCAATGATATACTTACAACAATGTGTGTCCATGTTATACTATAGGTTATTGCATTTGTATGGCTAAATATTACTTGGAACGACGAGCTTGCGAGTCGTCCTGCGCCAAAACAACGAGTTCCAAGTAATATTTAGCCATACAAATTCAATATCCTTTTTATTGTATACTTTCTATTGTTTTTGATCAATGTTAATTGTATGACTATTACTTTTCATTGTATTTGTGTTATTTTTATAGTTTTTGATGGAATTCCTATCTTGCCATTCAGTTTTTTTGCCATAAAAGTTTGAAAAAAAAACTCGTATTTTTTGTTGACACTATAGGAAGGATTCTAGTCTATTCTATTCTATTCTGTTCATTCAACAGATTAGAAGCGCAAAGGACCGTAACACAGTCTAGAAGGATTCCGTTATTTTTATTTGAAAGTAGTTCCTTATTTCTATTTCGCGGCTCTTAGCAAGCACGAGCAAAAGTTCCCGTGCAATATCAATGCGTGCAATATCGTAGATTATTGTATACTTTCATATTGTCTCGTTTAGTTTACATTGAGCTAAGCGTGCAATATTCTACGATATTGCACGCATTGATATTGCACGGGAACTTTTGCTCGTGCTTGCTAAGAGCCGCGAAATAGAAATAAGGAACTACTTTCAAATAAAAATAACGGAATCCTTCCTATAGTGTCAACAAAAAAAATACGTGTTTTTTTACAACCTTTTATGGCAAAAATTGATCAAATAATTCAAATGGTCACTCACCCACTGTTTTTAACGTTATCGAATGGCAAACAAACTTCCGAAAATCGCTTGATGTTTTTAATGACGTCATCCGACGTCGAAGTCGTTTTCGCGCAAAATAATCATCCACACAAAATGAAACTGAATGGCTAGATAGGAATTCCATCAAAAGCTATAAAAATAACACAAATACAATGAAAAGTAATAGTCATACAATTAACATTGATCAAAAACAATATGAAAGTATACAATAAAAAGGTTATTGAATTTGTATGGCTAAATATTACTTGGAACTCGTTGTTTCGGCGCAGGACGACTCGCAAGCTCGTCGTCCTTTGCCAAAACAACTCGTTCCAAGTAATATTTAGCCATACAAATGCAATAACCTATAATATTGCACGCTTAGCTCAATGCAAACTAAACGGGACAATATGAAAGTATACAATAATTACTATAATGGGTGTCCATGTTATACTTACCACTACAATGTGTGTCCATGTTATACTTACTATAATATGTTTCCATGTTATACAAGCTACAGTGTGTGTCCACGTTATACTCGCTACATTGTGTGTCCATGTTATACTGAATATAATATGTGTCCGTGTTATACTTACTATAGTGTTTGTCCATGTTATTCATGCTACAGTGTGTGTCCATGTTATACCTCCTATAATGTGTGTGCATGTTATACAAACTACAATGTAAGTCCATGTTATACTTACTATAGTGTGTGTCCATGTTATACTTACTAAAATGTGTGTCCATGTTATACTTACTACCATGTGTGTCCGTGATATTTTTGCTAAAACGTCATAGTGGCTGTAATGTATTTCCATGTTATACTTGCTATAATGTGTATTCCATGTTATACTTACTAACATGTGTGTCAATGATATATTTGCTAAAACGTCATATTGGCTGTAATGTATTTCCATGTTATACTTGCTATAATGCGTGTCCATGTTATACTTACTATAATGTATGTCCATGATATACTTACTATAATGTGTGTACATGTTATACTTACTACCATGTGTGTCCATGTTATACTTACTATAGTGTGTGTCCATGTTATACTTACTATAGTGTGTGTCCATGTTATACTTACAATAATGTGTGTACATATTATACTCACTATAATGTAAGTCCATGTTATACTTACTATAATGTTTGTACATGTTATACTCACTATAATGTGAGTCCATTTTATACCTACTATAATGTGTGTACATGTTATACTCACTATGATGTAAGTCCATGTTAAACTTACTATAATGTGTGTTCATGTTATACTTGCTATAGTGTGTGTCCATGTTATACTTACTATAATGTGTGTCCATGTTATACCTACTATAATGTGTGTACATGTTATACTCACTATGATGTGAGTCCATGTTATACTTACTATAATGTGTGTTCATGTTATACTTGCTATAGTGTGTGTCCATGTTAAACTTACTATAATGTGTGTACATGTTATACTTGCTATAGTGTGTGTCCATGTTATACTTACTATAATGTGTGTCCATGTTATACTTACTGTAATGTGTGTACATGTAATACTCACTATAATGTATCTCCATGTTATACTTACTATAATGTATCTCCATTGTATACTTACTATACTGTGTGTCCATGCTATACCTACTATAGTATGTGTCCATGTTATACTTACTATAGTGTGTGTACATGTTATACTTACTATAGTGTGTGTCCATAGTATACTTACTATAATGTATCTCCATGTTATACTTTCTGTAATGTATCTCCATGTTATACTTACTATAATGTATCTCCATGTTATACTTACTATAATGTATCTCCATGTTATACTTACTATAGTGTGTGTCCATGATATATTTGCTATAATATGTGTCCATGATATGCTTACTACAATGTGTTTCCATGTTATACTTACTATAATGTGTGTCCATGTCATACTTACTATAATGCAGGGCTTTTTTCCACAAAATTGGGAAGAGGCCCAGGCCTGTCCATTTTGGGAAAAAAGAACGCGCTTATTTCTCATTTTGGGAAAATACAAGGTTCATAAATTAAGTAAATATGACATTAATATACTTTATTTATATTGTCATCCATTATTTACCATAATTTTTAACTTTTCCAAGTCGGAATTTACTTAGCAGACAAAAACACACTGGAGAATTCATGCTTTTTCTTAAATTCTGAGAGACTGCTGTTTTCCGATTGGGAAATATTTCTGCCACAGTTGGGAAAAAACAGTCAAATTTTCTGTTTGGAAGAGGCCCTTTACAGGCCTCTGTTATATAAGGTAAAAAAGCCCTGTAATGTGGGTCCATGTTATACTTTCTATACTATTTGGCCATGATATACTTACTACAATGTGTGTCCATGTTATACTTACCATACTATGTGTCCATGATATACGTACTACAATGTGTGTCCATGTTATACGTACTATAATGTGGGTCCATGTTATACTTACTATACCACGTGTCCATGTTATACTTACTATAGTGTGTGTCCATGTCATACTTAATATAATGTGTGTAAATGTTATACTCACTACAATGTGTGTCCATGTTATACTTACTATAATGAGTGTCCATGTTATACTTACTATATTACGTGTCCATGTTATACTTACTATAGTGTGTGTCCATGTTACACTTACTATAATGTGTGTACATGTTATAATCATTATAATGTGTGTCCATGTTATACTTACTATAGTGTGTGTCTATGTTATACTTACTATAATGTGTGTACATGTTCTACTCACTTCAATGTGTGTCCATGTTATACTTACTATAATGTGTGTACATGTTATACTGACTATAATGTATCTCCATGTTATACTTACTACAATGTGTGTCCATGTTATACGTACTATAATGTGTGTCCATGTTATACTTACTATAGTGTGTGTCCATGTTATACTTACTATAATGTGTGTCCATGTTATACTTACTATATTGTGTGTGCATGTTATACTTACTACAATGTGTGTCCATGTTATACTTACGATAGTGTGTGCCATGTTATACTATAATGTGTGTCTATGTTATACTTACTATAATGTGTGTCCATGTTATACTTACTATACTATGTGTCCATGATATACTTACTACAATGTGTGTCCATGATATACTTACTACAACGTGTGTCCATGTCTATGATGATATAATGATATATTTCCTACAATGTGTGTCCATGATATACCTACTGCAATGTGTGTCCATGTTATATGTACAATAATGTTCGTCCATCTTATACCTTCTGCAATGTGTGTCCGTAATATACTTACTACAATGTGTGTCCATGATATAATGACATATTTCCAACAATGTGGGTCCATTGTATACTTACTATACTATGTGTCCATGATATACTTACTGCAATGTGTGTCCATGTCATACTTACTATAATGTGTGTCAGTGTTATACTTACTACACTGATTGTCCTTGTTATACTTACTATAATGTGTGTACATGTTATACTCACTATGATGTGAGTCCATGTTATACTTACTATAATGTGTGTTCATGTTATACTTGCTATAGTGTGTGTCCATGTTATACTCACTATGATGTGAGTCCATGTTATACTTACTATAATGTGTGTACATGTTATACTCACTATGATGTGAGTCCATGTTATACTTACTATAATGTGTGTTCATGTTATACTTGCTATAGTGTGTGTCCATGTTATACTATAATGTGTGTACATGTTATACTTGCTATAGTGTGTGTCCATGATATACTTACTATAATGTGTGTCCATGTTATACTTACTGTAATGTGTGTACATGTTATACTCACTATAATGTATCTCCATGTTATACTTACTATAATGTATCTCCATGTTATACTTACTATACTGTGTGTCTATGCTATACTTACTATAGTGTGTGTCCATGTTATATTTACTATAGTGTGTGTCCATGTTATACTTACTATAGTGTGTGTCCATGTTATACTATAATGTGTGTCTATGTTATACTTACTATAATGTGTGTCCATGTTATACTTACTATACAGTGTGTTCATGTTATACCTACTGCAATGGGTGTCCATGATATACTTACTATAATGTGTGTCCATGATATAATGATATGTTTCCAACAATGTAGGTCCATTGTATACTTACTATACTATGTGTCCATGATATACTTACTGCAATGTGTGTCCATGTCATACTTACTATAATGTGTGTCAGTGTTATACTTACTACACTGATTGTCCTTGTTATACTTACTATAATGTGTGTACATGTTATACTCACTATGATGTGAGTCCATGTTATACTTACTATAATGTGTGTACATGTTATACTCACTATGATGTGAGTCCATGTTATACTTACTATAATGTGTGTTCATGTTATACTTGCTATAGTGTGTGTCCATGTTATACTATAATGTGTGTACATGTTATACTTGCTATAGTGTGTGTCCATGATATACTTACTATAATGTGTGTCCATGTTATACTTACTGTAATGTGTGTACATGTTATACTCACTATAATGTATCTCCATGTTATACTTACTATAATGTATCTCCATGTTATACTTACTATACTGTGTGTCCATGCTATACTTACTATAGTGTGTGTCCATGTTATATTTACTATAGTGTGTGTCCATGTTATACTTACTATAGTGTGTGTCCATGGTATACTTACTATAATGTATCTCCATGTTATACTTTCTGTAATGTATCTCCATGTTATACTTACTATAATGTATCTCCATGTTATACTTACTATAATGTATCTCCATGTTATACTTACTATAGTGTGTGCCCATGATATATTTGCTATAATATGTGTCCATGATATGCTTGCTACAATGTGTTCCCATGTTATACTTACTATAATGTGTGTCCATGTCATACTTACTATAATGTGGGTCCATGTTATACTTTCTATACTATTTGGCCATGATATACGTACTACAATGTGTGTCCATGTTATACTTACTATACTACGTGTCCATGTTATACTTACTATACTGTGTGTCCATGTCATACTTACTATACTGTGTGTCCATGTCATACTTACTATAATGTGTGTCCATGCTATACTTACTATATTGCGCGTCCATGTTATACTTACTATAGTGTGTGTCCATGTTACACTTACTATAATGTGTGTACATGTTATAATCATTATAATGTGTGTCCATGTTATACTTACTATAGTGTGTGTCTATGTTATACTTACTATAATGTTGTACATGTTATACTCACTACAATGTGTGTCCATGTTATACTTACTATAATGTGTGTACATGTTATACTGACTATAATGTATCTCCATGTTATACTTACTATAATGTGTGTACATGTTATACGTACTATAATGTGTGTCCATGTTATACTTACTATAGTGTGTGTCCATGTTATACTTACTATAATGTGTGTCCATGTTATACTTACCATATTGTGTGTGCATGTTATACTTACTACAATGTGTGTCCATGTTATACTTACGATAGTGTGTGCCATGTTATGCTATAATGTGTGTCTATGTTATACTTACTATAATGTGTGTCCATGTTATACTTACTATGCTATGTGTCCATGATATACTTACTACAATGTGTGTCCATGATATACTCACTACAACGTGTGTCCATGTCTATGATGATATAATGATATATTTCCTACAATGTGTGTCCATCATATACCTACTGCAATGTGTGTCCATGTTATACGTACTATAATGTTTGTCCATCTTATACCTTCTGCAATGTGTGTCCATGATATACTTACTACAATGTGTGTCCATGATATAATGACATATTTCCAACAATATGTGTCCATGTTATACTTACTATAAAGTGTGTTCATGTTATACCTACTGCAATGGGTGTCCATGATATACTTACTACAATGTGTGCCCTCGCTATACTTACTATAATGTGTGTCAGTGTTATACTTACTACAATGTTTGTGCTTGTTATACTTACTATAATGTGTGTCCATGTTATACGCTCTATAATGTGTGTCCATGTCATACTCGCTATAATGCGTGTCCATGTTATACTTACTAAAGTGTGTGTCCATGGTATACTTCCTACAATGTGTGTCCATGTTATACTTACTACAATGTGTGTCCATGTTATATTTACTGCAATGTGTGTCCGTGGTATACTTACTATAATATGTGTCGATGTTATACCTACTACAATGTGTGTACATGTTATACTCACTATAATGTGTGTCCATTTTATACTGACTACAATGTGTGTCTATGTTATACCTACGACAATGTGTGTCCATGTTATACTTACTTTAATGTGTGTCCATGGTATACTTACTACAATGTGTGTCCCTGTTATACTTACTTTAATGTGTGTCCATGTTATACTGACTACATTGTTTGTTCATGTTATACTTACTTTAATGTGTGTCCATGGTATACTTACTACAATGTGTGTCCATGTTATACTTACTAGAATGTGTGTCCATATTTTACTGACTATAATGTGTTTCCATGTTATACTTACTGTAATGTGTGTCGATGTTATATTTACTGTAATGTGTGTCCATGTTATATTTACTATAGTGTGTGTCCATGTTATATTTACTATAATGTATCTCCATGTTATACTTACTATAATGTGTGTCCATGTTATACTTACTATAGTGTGTGTCCATGTTATACTTACTATAATGTATCTCCATTTTATACTTACTATAATGTATCTCCATGTTATACTTACTATAGTGTGTGTCCATGTTATACTTACTATAGTGTGTGTCCATGTAATACTTACTATAGTGTGTGTCCATGTTATACTTACTATAATGTGTGTCCATGATATACTTACTATACTATGTGTCCATGATATACTTACTGTAATGTGTGTCCATGTTATACTTACTATAATGTATGTCAGTGTTATACTTACTACAATGTTTGTGCTTGTTATACTTACTATACTGTCTGTCCATGTTATACTTACTATAGTGTGTGTCCATGTTATACGTACTATAATGTCTGTCCATGTTATACTTACTATAGTGTGTGTCCATGTAATACTTACTATAGTGTGTGTCCATGTTATACTTACTATAGTGTGTGTCCATGATATACTTACTATACTATGTTTCCATGATATACTTACTGCAATGTGTGTCCATGTTATACTTACTATAATGTGTGTCAGTGTTATACTTACTACAATGTTTGTGCTTGTTATACTTACTATAATGTGTGTCCATGTTATACGCGCTATAATGTGTGTCCATGTTATACTCGCTATAATGCGTGTCCATGTTATACTTACTAAAGTGTGTGTCCATGTTATACTTACTATAATGTGTGTCCATGTTATACTTACTATAGTGTATCTCCATGTTATACTTACTATAATGTGTGTCCATGTTATACTTACTATAATGTGTGTCCATGTTATACTTACTATAATGTATCTCCATGTTATACTTACTATAGTGTGTGTCCATGTTATACTTACTATAATGTGTGTCCATGTTATACTTACTATAGTGTGTGTCCATGTAATACTTACTATAGTGTGTGTCCATGTTATACTTACTATAGTGTGTGTCCATGTTATACTTACTATAACGTATCTCCATGTTATATTTATTATAGTGTGTGTCCATGTTATACTTACTCTAATGTGTGTCCATGTTATACTTACTCTAATGCGTGTCCATGTTATACTTGCTGTAATGTGTGTCCATGATGTATTTTTGCTATAATGTGTGTCCATTTTATACTTACTATAACATCATATTTACTTTAACGTATGTCCATGTTATACTTATTATAATTTGTGTCAGTGTTATACTTACTATACTGTGTGTCCATGTTATACTTACTATAATGTGTGTCCATGTTATACTTAGTATAGTGTATGTACATGTTATACTTCCTTTACTGTGTGTCCATGTTATACTTACTATAATGTGTGTCCATGTTATACTCACTGCAATGTGTGTCCATGTTATACTTACTATAATGTGTGTCCATGTTATACTCACTGCAATGTGTGTCCATGTTATACTTCCTTTACTGTGTGTCCATGTTATACTTACTTTAATGTGTGTCCATGTTATACTTGCTATAATGCGTGTCCATGTTATATTACTATAATGTGTGTCCATGATATACTTGCTATAATGTGTGTCCATGTTATATTTGCTATAATGTGTCTCCATGTTATACTTACTACCATGTTATACTTACTATAGTGTGTGTCCATGTAATACTTACTATAGTGTGTTTCCATGTTATACTTACTGTATATCTAGCTTCAAATGTTGATTGACGTAAAGTTCACGTCATTTATGTTTTGACTTGAAATGCACCACGTTGTGGTATACAAAATGTTGGACAATTATGTCGATCCTTAAAAGTTTGATTTCGTGAACACAAATATAATGCAAGTAATCCTAAAATGTTAAAAAATTACTTGTACCAACACTTTCGTCAGTCAGGTCCTAATTTTAGTAACGATACTGTTCAACCGGTTGAATATATATTGTTTGATAATGATATATATTAACTCTTTAAAATAAAAGCTAGACATATAGCAGAACTTAAGTGGATGAAAAACTTACAGACACCATATCCACTCGGCCTTAATGACAATATTTATCGTGAAGGAAATATTTCAAAAGATCCTAATGTTGACATTTTTTCTATATTTTCTATTCGAAAGCGTAAATCTAGGTCTCATGGTCTTAGGCGTAATGGTAACATCAAACGTAAATCGCGTGTAATTATTTCTGTCACTGATTTACATACTATTTTTAAACAGTCTGGAAAGCACTCTATGCTTTCACGGCTTACCTCTTTGTCCATTTCTTTACTAAAGTTGATCGACGAGGAAATATACAAGCTTTTCATTCGTACAGATCCCTTGTATAACACTGCTTCCATAGTTCAATGCTACATACAGCATGTTCTCCGACCCCATATTGACAAGGAGTCTGATCACGTCAGGCATTTTCTAAAACTACTGTATATTTATAAAGGTATTGATTTCATGTAGTTGATTCTGTCCCAAAATATTTCAAAAATTCGGAAAGTCCTGTAATTTATTATAAGTATAAAAAGCCTATTAGAAATATTATTTTCAATTACAATAAAATAGTTTCTCACCTTGACAAGTACATAACACTCCTAAGGAATGTTAATGCAACACATCAACATTTTGCTATGCTCCAGCAGGTCATGTCATCATGGTAATTTTGATATTGTTGATAAACGTATTCGGAATTTGTTTTAGAAAGGATTACTTTTAACTATTGATTTTAATGCCTGTCGTGTCCAGATCGCTCAATTCATTGAAGATTTTAGTATAAAATGGTGTCGTAGAGAACATGCGGACCCAAACTCGCTTTCTACTTGGAAAAAGTCAATTCTTAAAATTATAGATACACGTATTAACTTTTATAATGCAACCCTCTTTACTTCCTCCGAGACCTATGTATTCCTTTCGTAATTTAAAATCGTGAATTCAGGAATTTCATAATAAATTTGTTTTAGTTCCTGCAGATAAAGGAGCTAATAATATAATTATTGTTTGACGCCTACATTAAGTCAATGTTTTATCTCTGGAACTCGGCAGCACCAATTCGTATACTACAGTAAATTCTACTGAGGATGATGTTGTTTCCGCACATAACACTCGGTGCACTACTTCAAGGCTGGTGTAGACGATAAGCAAAATAAACTGCCTATGTACTGGATTCCTAAATGACATAAAATCCGTATAAGGCCCGCTTTATTTCGAATTCTAGTGCCTGCACCACAACAAACATCTCCAAACTTTTAACTTCTTGTCTTACTGCCGTTAAAGATCACGTTAAACTATATTGTGATAAAACTTATGAAAACTCCGGGATTAATTTATTTTGGTCTATACTTTTTTTTCCAATAAACCATCAGTAAGCATTTATGACTTCTCTACACTATATACTACTACCTTACCATATCACCTTATTAAAGACAAGCTTATTGCGCTCATTCAAAAAACATTCGCTACGGAAAATACTACATTTCTGGCCTGTAGATTTAGTTTAGATAATTACACTATATGGACTTGCCATGAAGTTTGTGAAGCACTTATTTTCCTATTAGATAATATTTTCATCAGGTATGGAACCACCGTTTATAGACAAATTGTTGGTATCCTTATGGGTACGAACTGTGCACCACTTGTCGCAGTTTTGTTTTTATATTGCTATGAAAGAGATTTCATGTTGAGTCTTTCACCAGATACCCAGGCAGATGTTATTGAAGCCTTTAATGAAGAGAACAGATATTTTATTTAGACTTGTACAAAGTACATCGTCATTCGGAACATATATACAATATACGAATATAACAAAGTCACGTACACAGAGTATATAAATCAACTGTCAGTATAGTTTACATCATCATAGTTAGAGGATGAACAATATTATATTTATACTAAGCATTCAAAATAGAAAGTCTAACATTTAAAGCACATTTTATATACCTCGCTAAATTTAGTAATATATCATTGTTTGAAGTTTTCATCAATTCTATATATTTGAACATAGATGGCCTCTGGTGGTAATACTTTTAATATATTTGTTTTTTAGTTCATTGTAACATATAAAATGGTATTCGTCTTCCAGATATTGTGAGTTACAAAATAAACAAAATCTTTTATTTCTCAGTATGCGATTTCTTGCATACCGCCCAGTTTGTATGTTAAGATAATGTGCAGATAATCTTATTCTAGAAACAAAGAATCTCAAATTGCTAGGTAAAACATTTAGATAGTGTTCATATGAAAAGTCAGATTTAAAATATTTATAGTTTTCAAGAACAGCACTGCTATCAATTGACCCATACCACTCTTGCTTAAAACAGTCAATTATTCGTTGTTTAAAAAGACATGGAAATGTTTTAACATTCAGCATATCCTGATTGTTAAATAAATAGGCATCAGATAATAACTTTTTTACATTTGAAACCCAATTTTTACAACCTCTTTCACAATCATATACACCTTGTTCATAGAGTTTTTTCATCAGAATGTTATTAGTATTTATAACTTTACACCAATACTTAATAATTCTTATATATCTCGTAATATAAAGAGGGTAACACCCAAGTTCACCATATACACCTACTGTGCATGTATTTAATCTACGTTAAGCAACCGTTTACTGAACTTTGGGTGTAGTCTTTCTATTACTTTTGATTTAGAGAATCCCTATATTTCAGCGGCTTATCCTAGAGCAGAACCTAAAAATGAATCAAATAATTGGCATAGTGTTTTTGGCTTTAACTTAATCTTTTTACAATTCGCTAATAAAGCGGAGAGCAATTTTAGTGACTTACCAATTATATGTTCTTGATTTAATGAAAAATTGCCCGTATAATTAAAAAGTGTGCCTAAATATTTAAAATCATTTACAACTTCGATATTTTGACCGTTATAGGTCTAACGTTCATTTTGAAGTAGCCCTCCTCTTTTTCTAAACACCATTATCTTGGTTTTTGTGGTATTTACTTCAAGACCCCAATTATTACAATATGAGTATAGAAGATTTAAGTAATTTTGTAATTCCACTGGAGATTTACCTAAAATGGCCATATCATCAGCAAACAGTAACAATATCAGAACTATATCATCAATCTGTAAGCCTCATTTTGTAGATGCAACTCAAGATCTTCAATAAATAACGAAAATAACAAAGGCGAGATTACCTCCCCTTGACGTAATCCAACCGCACATTCAAAGTACCACAACTCTTCACGCATGATTTCACCTTTTCGTACTATCGTAATATCTTTCCTTGTATACCAGATTTATATAGTTTAAGGCATAAAGCATTTCTATCTATAGTATCAAAACGTCGTTTTAGGTCTACAAAGGCAACATATAAAAGTTTATCCTCATTCAAATATTTTTCAACAATAGAAAGAAGAACAAATAAAGCATCAACAGTTGAATGGCCTTTCTTAAAACCAAACTGTGCATCAGAAATAATATTATTCTTTTCACACAAACACAGTCAATTCTTTTATATAACATAGTGGTTAATAGTTTTGACAGGCAACTAACTAGAGTAATACCCCTATAGTTATTAACATGTTTAGCATTTCCATTTTTATGAACAGGAACAATAATTCCTTCAATCCTTTTTTCAGGAAAAAATACAGAAGTTAAAATTGCATTGAATATATCGCACAGATGTGATGCTAAAATGTCAATGCTTTCAATAAAGTATTCATTCATCAATGCATCACTCCCTAAAGCTTTATTGGTTTTTAGCAAATTTACTACAGTTAAAATTTCATTAATCGTAATATCTAATTCCTCATAGGTACAATAGTCTTCATCAAAATTGTGTTCCTCGCAAAAAGACTCCGCTTCATCATTTTTACATTGGAAATCGTCGTTTCCTAAAGATGAAAAATAATCTCGGAATTCATTTAGAGTAATATCATTATCATTTGACTTTTTCTTTGTTTTTTGAAATGTTTCTAAAATTGTTTAGGTTTACTGAACCTTAATTGTTTTTATCTCTGGAACTTTTTTAATTTCGAATATTTTTGTCTTTTTACGACATAAATCCTTATAATCTTTTTTACATTTGCAAAAAGTATTCTCTACTCATAGGAGTTTTGCAAATTTAATGACACCTCTCGGTATCTGGATGACATATTGAACATTGACAACCATTTCTTTCCAATTATGGTTAATAATATTTATCCTAAAGAACTTCAGCTTAACAAGGCTAATATTTCGGATAATAACGCTTATTTTCTTGATTTAGATCTCTCCATTGAAAATGGTGAAATTATTAGCAAAATCTATGACAAGAGAGATGATTTTAATTTTGACAATTTTGTTAATTATCCCCACTTAGATGGGGATGTTCCCCGAGCAACTTCTTATGGAGTCTATGTGTCTCAACTTATTCGTTTTTTTAAGAGCTTGTACTCGAGTTGAGGACTTTAATATTCGTAATCTTTGTATAACTAAAAAGCTACTCCATCAGGGTTACCGTTAACATAAACTTCGTAAAACGTTTGCAAAATTTTATTATCGTAACTCTGATCGTCTTTCCAAGCAATTTAAGGACTCTTTTGCGACAAGGACTAGGACAAGGACTATCACAACCTGACTTCTGTGGTGATGTGATTTACAAACTTCGTAAGATTCTTGGTCATGGTCATTTTCTTACTATCTTTGTTAAACTTGTTATAAGGTTTATCAAAAGAGGTTTTGACCCTATTATTTTGCAACGTACTGCATGCTTGGTGGTGGATCCTTTTACAGGTCGCCACTACGCTTTCCTCTTTAACTGTACGATGACCGGACAGGCTGTGGACCGTATGATGACGCCTACCTAAAGCCCATTAGGACGTTGGCGTTTGATGTTTGTCCGCGGTCTTGTCTTGTCGTGCCCTCAATGGTGTATTCTCTTGTTGCTCTGGCTTCTGCCAAGTCATCGAGTACCTTCATTGTGGCTTTCTAGGCTTTTTTTTGTATTTATATATACACGAGCATCTCGGTGTTTTACTTATATTGACTTTTAACGCTGCCTTGTTGGTTAGAGAATATTTCATGGCGGGGATTTCTTATTTACACTGTCCCGTATAACTGGGATGTAATAGGGTAAGTGTGAGGTTTGGTGCACCATAGAACCTGGTTTAAACCCCCAGTGTCAAAAGGCCACTGACCGTTCCAAGGCAGAAGCCCTATTGTCAACCCTTTTGTGTTTGTGATGCGAAGACCAGCAGAGCTTATGGGATGACGAGTTGTCCGTCGTCCGTCGTCCGACGTCCGTCATCCGTTAACTTTTTCTCGTTAAGACGATAGGGCCTTTACTTTTTATCCAATCTTTACCAAACTTTAACAGGTTGTTAATATCAACAGGGAGTACGTTATAGGGAGGAGACACGGGTTCATAAACACTCTAGTTTATCGATTTATGTTGTAGCGCTAGAACGCCGCCATTTACTATTTTATCGATACAGGTAAATCGATCGTAAGCGCGTTACTTTTGAAAAGTTAAAATTTCAGCCAGCATCTCAAATTAGGCAGTTTTTACAGCCCCTTTTAACGACTTTCTGTTATAATCAACATCACGAAATTACATTCTTGACAAAGATAAATATGTCTACTATTCACTTTTGGTTATTATTAATGCCTAATATAACCCATACTTCGTATCTCGTTTGCAATAGCTCCACACCATTTTTAATTCTATAAAATTAAAAATTTAGCTGATATCTCAAAAGGCACATTTTCATCACCTCTTTTTAGGCTTTGTCTTATAATCACCACCATGAAATTACCTTCTTGACAAAGATAAATATGTTTACTATTCACTTTTTGTTATTATTAATGCCTAAATAACCCGTAGTCTCATATCTCGTTTGCAATAGCTATACACTGTCCCATTTTTTATTTGGCGCAGAGTGGCGCCATCTTTGTTACACGGAACCGTCTGGTAAAACATGCAAACAAATGCACGCTCTGTATCAGAGGACACAATGTGAATAAATAATACTTATGTTTACATTTAGCACCTTTATTGAGTTTGTAAGTGTAATAATTTATAAGAATTTGCTGTTTTTCACACACTCGCGAAACAACCGGAAGTAGTCATTTTCACGGAGTAGTGAAGCACATGCGCGACAACATAAATCGGCAAAACGAGCCCGTTTCTCCTCCCTATAACGTACTCCCCGATATCAATGAAAGCTCGGACAAGTTCGAAAACCAACCAGATCGGACCAGTATCGGCGGAGTTATGGCCCTTGATTTTGTTAAAAATGCTAAATTGTGCCTCGTTAAGACGATAGGGACTTCATTTTTCATCTGAACTTTACTAAACTTTACCAAATTGTTAATGTTAATGACAGCTCGGACAAGTTCGAAAACCAGCGAAATCGAACCAGTAACAGCGGAGTTATGGCCCTTGATTTAGTTAAAAATGCTATATTTTGCCTCGTTAAGACGATAGGGCCTTCATTTTTCATCTGATCTTTACTAAGCTTTACCAGATTGTTAATGTCAATGAAGGCTCGGACAAGTTTGAAAACCAGTCAAATAGGACTAGTAACAGCGGAGTTATAGCCCTTGATTTAGTTAAAAATGCTATATTTTGCATCGCTAAGACATTAGACCCTTCATTTTTCATCTGATCTTTGCCAAACTTTAACAGATTGTTAATGTCAATGAAACCTCGGACAAGTTCGAAAACCAGCAACATCGGACCAGTAACAGCGGAGTTGTGGCCCTTGATTTAGTTAACAATGCTATATTTTGCCTCGTTAAGACGATAGGGCCTTCATTTTTCATCTGATCTTGCCAAATTTTACCAGATTGTTGATGTCAATGAAATCTCGACGAGTTCGAAAACGAGCCAAATCGGACTAGTAACAGCGGAGTTATAGCCCTTGATTTAGTTAAAAATGCTATTTTTTACCTCGTTAAGATGATAGGCCCTTCATTTTTCATTTGATCTTTGCCAAACTTTAACAGATTGTTAATGTCAATGAAACCTCTGACATGTACGAAAACCAGCCACATCGGACCAGAAACAGCGGAGTTATGACCCTTGATTTAGTTAAAAGTGCTATATTTTGCCTCGTTAAGACGATAGGGCCTTAATTTGTCATCTGATCTTTGCCAAACTTTACCAGATTGTTAATGTCAATGAAAGCTCGGACAAGTTCGAAAACCAGCCACATCGGACCAGTAACAGCGGAGTTATGGCCCTTGATTTAGTTAAAAATGCTATATTGCTATATTTTGCCTCGTTAAGACACTAGGGCCTTCATTTTTCATCTGATCTTTGCCAAACTTTAACAGATTGTTAATGTTAATGAAACCTCGGACAAGTTCGAAAACCAGCCCGATCGGACCGTAACAGCGCAGTTATGGTTCTTGATTTAGTTAAATTTTTTATATTTTGCCTCGTTAAGATGATAGGGCCTTCATTTTTAATCCGATCTTTACCAAGTTTTACCAGATTGTTAATGTCAATAAAAGCTTCCGAAAAGTTCAAAAACAAGCCAAATCGGAGCAGTAACAACGGAGTTACGGTCCTTGATTTCGTTAAATATGCTATATTTTGCTTTGTTAAGGCAATAGGGCCTTCATTTTTCATCTGATCTTTAACGAACTTTACCGCATTTTTTTACTTTTTTGTTCTCTATTATTTTTGTATTTCTTTTTTTTTTTAAATTTTTGAATTTTGAATTTTTTATTATTTTTTTTATTTATTTGAATTCTTTTTTTGATTTTTATTATCTCTACTGGCCAACTTGGAAAACCAGCCAGATCGGACCAGTAATGTTGGAGTTATGGCTCTTGATTTAGTTAAAAATGCTATGTTTTGCCTCTTTAAGACGAAAGTCACTCGCTTCATTGTTGTTATGAGCCATATTAGCCAGTAGAGCATCCACAGGCCCTCTTGGGCCTCTTGTTTATTACTTTTGCCTTCTCGTTTGTCTGTTTGCGTGTTTGTTTTTGTGTTTTATGTTGACTTTCGTCATTGAATGCTACTTTCCCTGTCCGATTTTTATATCCTTCCTTTTTTTTTTTACAATTATGTGTGTCCATGTTATACTTACTATAACGTCATATTTACTAAAATGTATGACCATGTTATACTTACTATAATGTGTGTCCATGTATTGCTGTTATGTGTGTCCATGTATTACTGTAATGTGTGTCCATGTATTACTGTAGTGTGTGTCCATGTATTACTATAATGTGTGTCCATGTTATACTTGCTATAATGTGTGTCCATGTATTACTGTAATGTGTGTCCATGTTATACTTACTATAACGTCATATTTACTATAATGTATGACCATGTTATACTTACTATAATTTGTGTCCATGTATTACTGTAATGTGTGTCCATGTTATACTTACTATAAGGTGTGTCTATGTATTACTGTAATGTATGTCCATGTTATACTTGCTATAATGTCATATTTACTGTAATGTATGTCCATGTTATACTTACTATAATGTGTGTCCATGTATTACTGTAATGTGTGCTAAAGTTATGTAGTAGAGTTTGGTCTCAGCGAGTTGGTTGATTTAAACACCGAGATGGGCGTAGCCGATGTAGATTTTTAAATATCCAACAAGATGAGACATACTCTATCTTTTTTTGTAGTATCTAGGTGACCCTTTGCGTACTCTTTCTTGTATTTATCGAACGTTAGCTTATGGTAAAGCACCGCCCCTTTGTTTATACTGAATTTAATGATTTAATGCTATGCATTCATCGAAGACAATTTTGCCGACCATGCTACAAACTTTCTAAAATGTCTGCCCATGTTATAACTTATAATTACTGTAATGTTCAGAGTAAACAATTAATTTAAATAGTTCATGCTTTCACATTGAATTGAATTTATACATTTTAAAGGAAACAACGATTCTGATTAAATGGAAGTTAAGTAAAAACAAAAACACTGTATAACCTTAATTTCAGACACATGCTTGGAACGCTTCTCATCATGTAAATAGGGAGAATTTGGAAATATGGAAATAAACTGTTACACAGGACAGTACATACAAATATAATACTCATGATTTTTAAATGTTACGAGTTTTTGTAGTAAGTTGATGAGTATAATGATACTGATGTTAATGAAATGAGGGGTTTTGTAAAGGAAGTATGTGTAAAATACTCAAAAACTCGGCTTATCTACCTCTCTGCTATAATATGCGCCATTGTACTACTTACCATATTGATTTTCACCTGATGCTTTTTTACACAGTAATTTGAGACACAATTAAAACTGTCATAAAGGTATTATTATATTGTACACACATGTTGCCATAGATGTATTTCATGCATGCAACGAAGTGGATAATACCGTAATATTACCATAGTCAGTGCATATTTCCGACTTTTAATGCACAAACATCGATATGGATTAGACTTGCTTCATATTGAGAGCTCATTAACGATTTCTGCCTCATCTTTAAAGAAATCGACCGTATTGTGACTGTCATTTCATTAATAAAGATAAGACCTATTAATAATAACAACAGAACACATTCAACTAAAAACGCGTAAGCAAAACATACATCCGTTACAAGGCAAACTAGAAACCAAGTATTCGGGACACGGGACCGCCCTGTTTACGTTCACATCCGACGGACGATGGTAACATTAAGTGTCTTGTTCAAGAACACTAGACGAAACTCCGGGTCCTTCGGTTTCAAATCCACCGCGCTACACATCGAGAAGCATTGACATATGTCAAAGAATTAAATATTGAATACTTTGTAGTGTGTTTCCAAAAATATAATCTTCAACAAACACAATTTATATAACAAAACCTACAAGGAAGGCAAATGTATATGTAAGAAACGGTGTTACTACGTACTTGCGGGTGAACCATACTGTTGCATTTAGCACCAGTTCTTATGTTTATGGAACCAGGACTGCAATCCTGGATATATAATATATTCCTATGAAACATATAACTTGTACTATTCCAGGCAAACCATGGCGTGGATTTTAACATAGACCAAGGCTTGGTACAAATGCACACTACCAAGGCAAAGATTCTGACCATTTTTAGCATTGTACTGGGTCTTGTGCTTATCGTCGCCATGATCATCCTGATCGTGTCTGTGATGCATTCGGCGAGGCAATACTACAGCGAGTTCAACCAAGCAGGCGTGTCTCACGGCAACTAATTCCGACAAGCAACTGCAGCTGCAATGCATACTGTCGGATAAATAAAACAGTCTTGCCATCAATGACAAATGAAATTGAAAAATGTTATGCTCGTGAGATAATATTATATGTAGTATGACATTGCCATACAACAAAACAAGTCGGTATTCCATATGGTAACACTGTACTATTGTAATCTGCATTGTCTGACTTTCTGTAAATTTATAGGTTATTAGATTTGTAATGGGAAATATGCACACGTTCTCCCGCGTATTAATATTGCGCGACTTTAGGAGTGCAGTATTTATCCGCGGAAGAAGGAGTGCATATATCCCAATGTAAATATAATAACCTTTTCTATTGCATACGCATTTTTAACATAAAAAATGGATAATTAGAATAAAAAAAATAGTTTCAACATTTTAATTTCATCAAAAGCATTTATTTGACACAAATATATTGTCGTAACTTCGCGGGAAATTTTCACAATGAAACTAAAATAGTACTATTTTTTTGTATCACGTGACATATTTCCTGTGACAACTGCGGAGAACGAGTATGCAAAATAAATAATTCCAAATACATTACACACCAAGTATGACTTTACAACACGTCCGATATGGCCGAATATTGATTTTTCCAGTTAAATTCAAGATTGAAAGTAAACAGAGTTTGTAAATTTTATGCGTCTGCAATACAATGTAGATACACAGTTGATATGCATCACTGTCAGCTGTTGATCTTTAATATTGTTTTATCGTAGTTTACCTTCTTCTACCGTTTGTCAACTCATTTATCTGCGAATCTCGACCAATGTGTTTATCCAGTATTAGATTAAAATATGTATTGTATTTTTCCTGTCATAATTATGAAGATATTTTACGTTTGTTTTGAAATGAATATAGGGGTCACCATTTTGAGAATTATGACGTCAGTTCTAAATTACCATACATGACATATTGATAAATATCATTTAAAGCAAAGAAAATCACTGCAAACTAATGCAAGCATATAATGCATTATTACACTTCAGTATACATTTTTTCATACTGTTGCTTTGATTTCTTTCTTATAAATCAGTACATATTTTTTTTTTATAATATTTATAAATATTCCATATATGGTAATTAGAACTATGTCATATTTCTTAAGATGGTGACTTCCTTATCCGTTTCATTGGACATATCTTCTTTGTTTATCATCCAATTTTTTCACCATTTCACAAGTTTTTTTTGAGAAATCTCATTAATACAAGTTGGCTATATATCAACATTTCCTTTAAGAATACAGTTATTTATTATATACTTTCCGGTGAAATAGACGATTTTGTGATTAAAATATAGAGAATAATCGACAGTCTCAGTGTGATACGAAAAATATGTCACGAGAACACGTAATTCCGTTAAAAAACGATCTTTAACCGAATTACGTGTTCGAGTGACATATTTTTGTATCACACCGATACTTGATTATTCTATTTACTTTATACCTATCAGTGATTTTTTAATAATATTTAATTGATAACCATTAGCGAAGAACATATACGTATACTTTCTGAAAATGGTAAGTTGTTAGCACTTATTGGCTGACTTTTTAAACTGCCATTTTAACAAACAAAGTTATTGTCTCGCCTTTTGAAAAAATGCGAGACATAGGTGCCGCTAATGTTGGCGGGCTCGACGGCGTCAACATATTGTATTATAACTTTTTTGTCCTTGGGAGTAGAATGTTCAAATTTCATATATAACCTCCTGATCATTGCCCGTCTTAATGCCAATAACTTCCAGCCCTGCAACTGACAGTGGGTCCGAGTCAAGGTCACTTAAATACATTTGAACATTCTACTCCCAAGGACAAGAAAGTTATATTACAATATGTCAGCGTGAAAGTTTTGGTTAACATTTTGGTTAACATTTGGGTTAAAATTTGCGTTAAAGTTCTTGTAACTTTGTTGTTCTTTGGAGTAGAGTGTTCAAATTTGATATACAACTTCACTGGTCATTGTATATAACTTCACTTTCATTGTTCTTCAGCGACTTCCAGCCCTGAAATTCAAATTATCAAATATTAACACAAATATTGACGGTACATGTATTTAAGTGACCTTGACTCCGTCCCACGGTCAGTTGGAGAGCATTAAGACGGACAATGACCAGGAGGTTATATATGAAATTTGAACATTCTACTCCCAAGGGCAATAAAGTTATAAAATAATATGTCAGCATGAAAGTTTTGGTTGAAATTTTGGTTAAAATTTTGGTTAAAATTTGCGTTAAAATTTTGGTTAAAGTTCTTATAACTTTGTTGTCCTTTGGAGTAGAGTGTTCAAATTTCATATATAACTTCACTGGTTATTGTTCTTCTTATTTCAGTATTTATCTCCAACTGACCCTGTGTCAATGTCAGTTTCCTCTTAAATGCATCTAGTGTCTCCAAAAAAATGTGTTAAAGTGCGTTAAATTATTATAACTTTGTTGTTCTTTGGAGTAGAGTTTTCAAATTTCATGTATAATCTCACTGGTCATTGTTCTTCTTATTTTAGCGACTTCCAGCCCTCCAACTGACCCTTGGTCAAGGTCAGGGTCACTTTAATAAATATATATTCTCCAAATTTCACATTGTTTTCGCAGCACTGCAGCGATGTACAATGTTCAAAATCTCATATATAAACTCACTGGACATTGTTCTTGTCCAGCCATAAACTCATTGTTCTTGTCCAGCCTTAATCTGTATAGCTTTCTTCTATTTTAAATGCTTACACATTCCAATCTTCATGGGAGTTTTATAAGGTTTGACAGGAACTTAATTGCATTATCTTTTTTATGTAGCTACTGCAACAAGCTGGGTAATTTGACACTCCAGCAAAGGTTTAGCTTTGGAAGGTTAACTTTTTACTTTAATTCCAATCACTTTAACATATATAAGGTTGTAAATATTTTGGATAAAAATATGTTTAAACAAATAACAAATATTTCTCTTATTGACTCATTTATTAAATTCAAAAAATATAAAATTACAAATTCCCTTAAATACTGTCTTGATAGCATTTGCCATGGTAATTAGACTGTCAAATATAATTACCATTCTAACACAGACTGCCAGATAATGAACTTCGATAAAAGCAACAGTTATTATTACTATTTATGGAAGTTTAAGAATTAATAACAATTGAGTAAAAATGCGTCTTTCATAGCAGTAAAGAACACTATTACATTAATTAATTATATATATTGACATTTTCCCTGATGTAAAGTGAAAATTGAAGCAATTACAGTATACAGCCACCATGTCATTGCGGCTTAATTTATTGTCTGCAGCTGGGTAATTTGATACTCCAGTAAAAGTTTATATGTATTATAAATTCTCTTAAAGGTACACAATCTGAACGTTTTAAAATCACAACGTCACACTAGTTTTTCTGCATAACTTGTATTTGTTCAATCATTAATATTAATTTGACTAAAATAAATATGAAGTAAATTTAATTTACATATAATTAACTGTTGACAATAATGTATGTTCGGCTTATGGTAAAATCAGTGAGAACCATTGACAACTTAATTTATTTATATGCAAGTACCTATGTTTAAGAATATGATACTGGATATATAAATCGAAACAATGATTGCAATGCTTCAAAAACACTTCAAGATTGCCATATGTCCCTTTAAGATAATGAAATGAATGCATGTATACAATTTGTCAGTACCATTGTAACATACTGCCATATTCTAAAACCAGCAACAGAATTACATTAATTTTAATATGAGTTGACATTTCTTGATAATACATGATACATGCAGATTAATTAACATGTCAGTTCCTGAAACAATAAAGTCCAGTGTGTAGTTTCTGCAGATAGCTATCAGGTATTAAAGGGAACTCGAGTACATCAGGTTTCTGGGCCTAATTTAAAACATAATAAAGTATAAAATTATCAATTTAAGGGTGAAGTAGTTCATAAATATAGATGGAACATTACCGTCTCCTATAATACACGGTAACAAAAATTATAATTTAAAACAATCTTTAAGTCCATAGAGTACCGGCATGCTCTTTAGCATAATGTTCATTATAGACTTTGACTAATCAATTACGGTAATGATGTTGTCGTATTCAGTTTCAAATGAATGACTCCTGATAATAATGCAGGACCTTTATAAATGATGAACTTTTGTGTTGTTTCTACTTTTGCGAATGCTACCGTACGATATACTGACAGTCTTGCTTGACTATAAAGCCTCGATTTTGTCAAGATGAAAGTCGCTTGAAACATGTATGATGGACATGTTTCTTTAGGCGAGACATCATGTTGCGCGCAACTCTTGTTAAAATAAACATTTAAATACACATTTAAATATACAAAACAATCTGCAGAACTAATGATTAAAAAATACTCTGCATACCCGTAGTGTGACTGTTTTTGTTTAACACGTTGTTGTTATCAAAAAGGTCCATGTATTCACGAGTCCACATCATTTGCTGTATATGTTTTCTTCATTTACTTCTTTAACATATACACTCTATACATGTATCTTAGTAAAATAAAAGTGTGTTAGACATGCAAGTGGTTGTCGTAGGGTTTTATTTCCTGTATTTGAGTTTTCCCTGGGTCGAGAAAGATCTCATAATTTAGGTATTGGGCAAAAATAACAAGGCTCGGTATTCGACTAGGAATGACAGGTCACTAAACGGCTCGGTATTCGGCCAGGAATGACATGTCGCTAAACGGTTCGAGATTCGGCTAGGAATGACAGGTCGCTAAACGGTTCGGGATTCGGCTAGGAATGACAGGTCATTAAACGTCTCGAGATTCGGCTAGCAATGACAGGTCGCTAAACGGGCTTTGCATGATAACTCTAGGAATGACAGATCACTAAATGGGCTTTCCATGATAACTCTAGGAATGACAGGTCACTAAACGGGCTTTGCATGATAACTAGGAATGACAGGTCACTAAACGGGCTTTGCATGATAACTAAGAATGACAGGTCACTAAAAGGGCTTTGCATGATAACTCCAGGAATGACAGGTCATTAAATGGGCTTTGCATGATAACTAGGAATGACAGGTCACTAAACGGGCTTTGCATGATAACTAAAAATGACAGGTCACTAAACGGGCTTTGCATGATAACTAGGAATGACAGGTCACTAAACGGGTTTTGTATGGTAACTAGGAATGACAGGTCACAAACGGGTTTTGTATGGTAACTAAGCTAAATGTCCGTGTACCTCAATGAGCAACATTAATCAATTAAATTTAGTTCATGTAACATCATTTATCGAAAAAAGTGACTAAATCTAAAAATACATTATTTCCTTTAATCGGTCGGTCCCACTATCTACAATCGGACGAGCTCCACTATTATATAGTAGAATGTTCATATATGCATCGTCAAAAAGGCCCTTCTACCACCAACCATTATCATTACCGCATTAGAAGAAAATATTAAATAGTATATTTTAAAGAAAATATAATTAGAAATGAAAAAAGACATGTTGCAATTGATTTTCGTCTGGGATTGAACTCACAACCTGCGTGGCGGACGCGCTACCATTACACCGCCGACATATTTGTTCAAGGTACGCCAACTGTTAGTAAAACCTGTTTGTGTTATTGTTTATTTTACTGTTGTAAATACGTTCTTGACGTAAATAAATAATATGTCTTCCGCTATATTGAATATTAAATGACTTGATGACGGAGATCCGATTTATTAGAAACGCGTCCTTAAGTAAAGATAATAGATAAATACGTGTTAAATGTTCCAGTAAAAACAATTCGGCTATGAATATATATATATACTGAACCAAACAGCTAACACCCCAGTAGACAATACCTTTAATGTATGAACTTATCATATGCCATAATGGCAGTGAACTTATTATATGCCGACTGGTACCGTTGGCGACAAGTGATTTGAATGATTGTTTTAAATTAAAAGTCGTTATCGACAAGAAAACAAAATTTGTTTTGATTTATTGATTGTTATTATTGAAATATTAGAGGTATTGTCTACTGGTGCGTTATCTGTTTGGTTCAGTATATATTGTATTATTATTATATATATATTTTTATGTATTAGAGGATCGTGTCAACAGTAAAGCAGTCAACCGTGTTAAAGAAATTTTCTATATTTTTTTCTGCATAAGAGAATTTCTTTAAACTTTTGTAGAGTAAGTCTGTTATATATATATAGACAGAAAATGTAAAAATAATGGTAGGTCACCATTTCTATGTCGCCCAAAATGCTGCGCATGAAAAACTACAGAAAATGCCTTTAAAATGATTTTGCTTACTACGGCTATATTTTAAATACGTCTAGATATCGAACCACCAACGTATTTATGCATAAAAAGAAATATAAAAAGATCGGACAGGGAAAGTAGCATTCAAGGAGGACAGTAAACCACAAAAGACAGAAACAAACACGCAAACAGACAAACAAGAATGCAAAAGCAATAATAAATGCAAACGACATCACAAACACAAAAAGGGTTGACAATAGGGCTACCGCCTTGGAACGGTCAGTGGCAAAGTAGGCCACTGAAGGTTTAAACCGGTTCTAGGGTGCACCAAACCTCACACTTAAGTCGATTTGTTTGAATGTTTTTTTTACGTATTTTTTAGCAATGTTAGGCCATATATGATTGTCGATTTTATTTTGTGGTAGAGGCAGACCACCCGAATGTTTCCTGGGTAGAACCAATACTCTATAACTATCGCCATCCGTAAGAGTGAACACTAGCTCCCAGTGCGATTCGAACAAGATAGTGTGCTGGGTGGTGACTTGTTGGCGTTTTTTAAAAGAAACCGGAAAAATAGTGACGCAATATATTTATACTTCTGTAGAGTTATTATGAGCTATCTGCCAGCATTAGAGTGTAACATTACCATAATTGCAGGGTCAGCAGTCAGACACGCCCATGCAGTCGGTTTACCATGAACTGCTTTATATTGTTATCTGATCATGTTTAAAAAACTGTAGTTTATACTTTTCAAGTGTAAACGAGCAAACCTCACCCATATACATAACTGTTAAATAAAAATGTGTTCACTTTTTTTTTTATAATTCATATTGTCATGCCTACTGTATGTATTCATTTTATTTCAGAACTGGTTGCTGGCTGATCTGTCTCTTAACTCTCATCAAGGCTCAGCTCAGGCCTACTGTTCGGGGCGCTTGTTTCTTTTTTGTTTTAACTTTTAAGACAAAAAATTCAACTAGTACCCAAATAAGATGTATATCAGAGAAGTACACTTTTTCAGTGGTAAATAAAAATACATTACTATTCAAAATCGGTTGAGAAATAAAAATTTCACATGCGAAAGTTATTTTTGATAGGACATTATCAGTGCAAAATTCTGCTGCACCAAAAATTTGAAAACATATATTATTTTTTTTAGAATTTGTATCCAAAAATGGTCTTAATACGAGGGGTGTTCGAAAAATAATGCAACTTGTCTGTATACCTGCTGAGCACGAGATTTACATACGAAACGGTAGAATGAAGGTAACTATTTTTTGTTGTTGCTAAGTGTAAAAGGAAAAAGCGACATAAGTAACAATGTGACATTTTGAATACAAACAAAAGAGAGCCAAAACTTTATAACCATATTTTGATAGTAAAGTATCACCGGTCATTTTGTTTACAAAATGTACATTTTTCGAGATTTCAATCCAACCTTTTTACGTATAGCGACGATTTTACATTTAGCGACGTTTTTACATTTAGCGTTGCTACAATAAACATTCGTGTACATTGTGTATAAATATCATTGAAATCGGTAATAAACCGGTTATTTTGTAATTTCGATTGCTTTGTGGTGCATTCATAGACACTGCGTTATAAATGACGGGAAAACGAGCTGACAAAGTTAGCGAGATACGGGCTTGCATAAAGGCCCAGTGTAAACTTAGTTTCAAGGCAAAACCCATACATGAAGCAATTTGTAGTATTTATGGGAATACTTAAATGTCATTTTCAACAGTGTGCACTAAATTCACCTCTGGTCAGGAGTCGGTCAAAGATGCCAAACACACTGGTAGACCAACGTCTGCAATCGTCAAATCTAATGTTGAAAAATCAAGTCAATCATTGAAAAAGACGCGCGTTATACTGTTAGACAGATAGCACAGATGACCAACTTGTGTTTAGCATCAGTTGATGTAATTCTCAAGAAAATTCTTAAAGTTAGGAAAATAAGTGCCCGGTGGATTCCACGTTTACTGTCTGAAGACCAGAAGCGTTCTTGGGTAAAAATGGCAAAACAACTCCTGAAAAAGTTCCCTGAATATAACAAAAAGGTGTTTGATAACTTCAATACTGGTGACGAGACATGGGTTCATTTTTATGAGCCCAGACGAAAAGCAAACAAAAGCAAAAGGGTATGGGCAAGGAAAGAACCGCTATAAAAGTAGTGTACGCCATATTTTTTAGAAATAATGGTCCAATCATGCAAGTCGCTCTTCCAAAGGAAAAAGTGGTCTCAGGCAAGTTCTATAAAAAATGTTGTTCTCAAAAAGTTAAGTACAAACCTGATAAAAACGGCGTCCAGTCACGGGTCTTAAGTATATCCATCTGCTGCATGACAGCGCACCTGCTCACAAGGCCTCAATTGAGGTTGAGGTTTTGAAAGCGCAAAATGTTAGTGCGTTGTCTCATCCTTCTTATTCGCCGTATCTGGCCACATGCGATTATTTTCTCCAAAGTTAAAGAAGCACCTCTCCGGGAAGAGATATGCATCCAGAATAGCCCTGGTGTCCTCGATTCATCAGTGCCTGATGAGTATACACATAAATGGTATGCAAATTGCTTCAAAAAACTGGGTAAAAAGATTGAAGCGATGTATTAAGGTGAAAGGGGATTATTTCGAAGGTAACTAGACCAACTATATGGTACGGAATTGGCAAATCTCTGAGAAAATTAACAGGTTGCATTGTTTTTTACCCCTCGTATGTTGGATAAATATAAACTAAGACACTCTGAAAATTGTATAGCAAACTATTAGGGCTAACTGAAGATATTTGAGATTTTCTGCTGTCCTAGATAAATGGAATTTACATGGGAAAAGGTCCAGCAAAAAGCATTTTGGCTATAAAACATTCATTTCCCAACCGATTTTGAAATGTAAGATATTTTTATTTACCACTTAGAATTTCAGTTCTAATGACATACAATTGATGTAAGTATAAATAAAATTGCTCATGTTAATGATGAAAAGCCGTCGTCTGAAACAAGCTCCCCACACAATAGACTGGAACATCTGACTTCACGTCATGTGCGTTTGTCTGTGCATGGGTCCTAGTTATTTCATTAAAGGGACAGAAGGCGATCTGAAATGATTGTGAATCTCTGTCCAAATATAAATAAACAAAATGTGTGCTTCAGTTTTACAAAACAGCTGCACGTGCTATAAGTCTCCCATTGTTTGTTGTATAACTCATAAGAATCAATTAATACGGGTCTCTGAAGATTTTTAACTGAACTTTAATTAGTTGTTGAGTTTGGCAGTCAGTTATACAATTTACAACACTATATTTAGATCATATTTTTTTATATTCTCAGTCTTACGAATTAATACATATGATTCATAAACAATTAAACCTGACGAAATATTGGGCCCAAATAAGTGCATTTTTATTTTTAATATGAAACTGAAATACGATATTTCAGTTTTATTTATATTTGGGTAGCCGTACAGACTTATTGCAGATCGTTTCCGATCCCCTTAATATGCCCCAACGTATACATATTCAGTATGAAAACCAATCAATATTCATAAGATATGACAACATATTTGTAGTAAAAGATCAGGGTGTACATGTAGGTCAGTCGTTTAATTTTACTCCGTATTTGTCAAACTATCAGCTGTTTCTTTAAATAAAATGTTTCTTTTATAGTCAAGCTACAATCTAACTGATATTTAACAGCATACCAAATTCTTGTAATTTATTCCTGGATCTATTTAGACTACACTCCTGATCCGACTGACTAAATGTTGTATTAAGGGTTTTAATGTATTTAGTGACTGCGTGATTTGATTGATGGCCACTACATTACGTTGTCCGAGTATTGACTCCAATCCCTTCTCCATGAATCGAAAACAGGATTGGCTGGGACATGAAATAAAACTTATATCGGCTTAAATGTTTGCATATTTTACAATTAAAACATTAAATAGGTAATTTTAAACAGGTTATCGTATTTTTTCAGTTAAAAATGTTTTTAAACGTGTTTTATTGTCAAATTGTCGTTATAAAATCCTAGCTGCTAATATAAGCTTTCCATCGTGTTATGGAACTAAGGCGGGACCACGTAATGACGCGCATATCGTATAATCCTCTCTATTGCTCGGGGCGCTTGTTTCAATCACTTTTTTTCCCAAACAAAACTCTAAATAATTGTATATCAGTGAAACAGACATGTTTAGCGGTATAATGAAAAAAATACCTTGCTTTTCAAAATCGGCTGAGAAATAAAAAGTGCATGTGCAAAATTAATTTTTTATAGTGCATTGTCGATGCAAAATGCAAACTTCTGCTGCATCAAACATTAGAAAATATTTTTTCCAGAATTTTCATCCAAAACGGACTTCTATGTCTTGAACGTTTTAAAACTATTAAAGATACATCTAACTGAAAATACTCAACCGATATTTCAGTTCCAACGTTAGATAATATATTAACGTAATATACACGCATCTGTCTACAGACCCCTGGTTATATGACATACACGTATCTCGCTAAAGACCCCTGGTTATCTGACACACACGCATCTCGCTAAAGAACCATGCTTATATGACACACACGCATCCCGCTAAAGACCCCTAGATATGTCACACATGCATCTCGCTAAAGAACCATGGTAATATGACACACACACGCATCTCGTTAAAGAACCATGGTAATATGACACACACACGCATCTCGCTTAAGACCCCTGGTTATATGACACACATGCATCTCGCTAAAGAACCATGGTAATATGACACACACGCATCTCGCTAAAGGCCCCTAGTTAAAGGACACACATGCATTTCGCTAAAGACCCCTGGTTATATGATACACACGCATCTCGCTAAAGAACCATGGTAATATGACAAACACACGCATCTTGTTAAAGAACCATGGTAATATGACACACACACGCATCTCGCTTAAGACCCCTGGTAATAGGACACACACGCATCTCGCTAAAGAACCATGATAATATGAAACACACACGCATCTCGTTAAAGAACCATGGCAATATGACACACACACGCATCTCGCTTAAGACCCCTGGTTATATGACACACACGCATCTCGCTAAAGAACGATGGTAATATGACACACATACGCATCTCGCTAAAGACCGCTGGTTATATGACACACACGCATCTCGCTAAAGGCCCCTGGTTATATGACACACATGCATCTCGCTAAATACACTTTGTTATATGACACACATGCATCTCGCTAAAAAATCCTGGTTATATGACACACACGCATCTCGCTAAAGACCTCTGGTTATATGACACACAAGCACCTCGCTAAAGACTCATGGTTATATGACACACACGCATCTCGCTAAATACCCCTTGTTATATGACAGACGCATCTCGAAAACACCCCTGGTCATATGACATACACGCATTTCGCTAAAGACCCCTGGTTAAATGACACACAAGTATCTCGCTAAAGACCCCTGGTTATATGACACACACGCATTTCGCTAAAGACCCCTGGTTAAATGGCACACACGTATCTCGCTAAAGACCCATGGTTATATGACATATACGAATCTCGCTAAAGACCCCTGGTTATATGACACACTCGCATCTCGCTAAAGACCCATGCTTATATGACATACACGCATCTCGCTAAAGACCCCTGGTTATATGACACAAACGCATCTCGCTAAAGACCCACGGTTATACGACTAACACGCATCTCACTAAAGACTCCTGTTTATATGACATACACGCATCTCGCTAAAGACCCCTGGTTATATGACATACAAGCATCTCGCAAATGACCCTGGTTATATGACGCACAGGCATCTCGCTAAAGACCCCTGGTTATATGACACACACGCATCTCGATAAAGACTCATGATTATATGGCACACACGCATCTCGCTAAAGACCCATGGTTATATGACAAAGACGCATCTCGATGAAGACCAACTGTTATATGACACACACATTTCGCTAAAGACCATTGGTTATATGATACACATGCATTTCGCTGAAGAGCCCTGGTTATATGACACACACGCATCTCTCCAAATACCCCTGGTTATATGTCACACAAGCATCTCGATGAAGACGCATGGTTATATCTTACATGCGTATCTCGCTAAAGACCAATGGTTTTAAGACATAGACGCATCTCGATGAAGACACATGGTTATATGACAAACATGCATCTTGCTAAAGACCCCTGGTAATGTTACATACACGCATCTCTCTAACGACCCCTGGTTATATTATGACAAACATGTATCTCGCTAAAGACCCCTGGTTATATTATGACACACACGCATCTCGCTAAAGACCCCTGGTTATATTATGGCACAAACGCATCTCGCAAAAGACCTCTGGTTATATGACACACACGCATCTCGCCAAAGACCCACGGTTATATGACACACACGCATCTTGCTAAAGACCCCTGGTTATATGACACACACGCATCTTTCTAAAGACCCCTGGTTATATGACACACACGCATCTCGCTTAAGACCCACGGCTATATGACACACACGCATCTCGCTTAAGACCCCTGGTTATATGACACACACGCATCTTGCTAAAGACCCCTGGTTATATGACACACACGCATCTCGCCAAAGACCCACGGTTATATGACACACGGTTATATGACACACACGCATCTTGCTAAAGACCCCTGGTTATATGACACACACGCATCTCGCCAAAGACCCACGGTTATATGATACACACGCATCTTGCTAAAGACCCCTGGTTATATGACACACACGCATCTCGCTTAAGACCCCTAGTTATATGACACACACGCATCTCGCTTAAGACCCACGGTTATATGACACACACGTATCTCGCCAAAGATCCCTGGTTATATGACACACAGGCATCTCGCTAAAAACACTGGTTATATGACAGACGTATGACATACACGCAACTCGCAAAGACCCTGATTATATGACACACACGAATTTCGATAAAGACCATTGGTTATATGACACACATGCATCTCGTTAAAGACCCCTGATTATATGACACACACGCATCTCGATGAAGACACGTGGTTATCTCGTTAAGACCAATTATTTTCGGCTAAAACCCCTGGTTATATGGCACACACACTCGCATCTCTCTAAAGACCCCTGGTTATATGACACACACGCATCTCGCTAAAGACTCTTGGTTATATGACACACTCGCATATGTCTACAGACCCCTGGTTATATGACATACACGTATCTCTTTAAAGACCCATGGTTATGTCACAAACAGTTAATATGTCGATCACGTGCAACGTCACACCTGATACTGGAAATGATGAATAGGGTTACAAGGAGAAGGTGTGTTTACGGTGTTCATTGTTAAACGCACAAGGCTTCGTTGCTAAGCGCACAAATAAACTAAGAAGTGAGAGATCATACATTTGTTTCGAAACAATGCCATTATATTATTTACTGAAACATGGACCGATATATTTTCTGATTTAAATGTTGAAGGGTTTGAGCATTTCGAGTTGCATCGAACTGCAAAAAAGAAATCTTGTAAACGCAACTCGGGTGGTATCATTATATATGAAAGGGGTATTTATTAAGCTAAGCCATACTTGTATTTCAGGGTAACGACGATATTGTATGGATTAGATTAAAGGGAGATTTGTTTTCTTTAAATTTTCTCAACTTTTACCATGAATCTCAAAACTCATTTTGTTTGAATGTGAATATAATGATTTCAAAAAATCTTCTTTTTTATCGAGGAAAAATCTTGAATTTGTTTACATTTATTTGCTGCATAAACTAGCATCTTAGACTTTATAGGTATATGCTAACCTATAGTTTTATGTTGATTTTAAATATATAACCATTAGTTAATTCATTATGTCTTGTACAGGTTTTATGCAGATAAATACAGTATTTTTTGGGTGTATCAACTTTGCCGACAAGTGTATGGTCAATAATGATCACATACTGTGATAAGTGCCCCTTAATCTGCAGCACAAGCATGCTTACCTGTCACTTTTATTTAAGGGTTTAACCTATATAATGACCTGCAGTGTGACTTGACCTTTATATTTTAGTATGGTCATGTTGATGTTGTCGATCATGGTGAGTATATATTGAAAAACTGATAAAGAAATATCAAGAAATGAGAAAGTTAAAAGCCAATGTTAAGTTGTTGTGACGGACTGACTGACTGACGGACTGACGGACGACAAAGTGATCCCTATGTATCGCATTTTCCTCGAAAAGGCGACACAAAAATGGAGTGAATATTTTGGAGTCAATTTGACAGACAGAAAGATATTTCATTGACATAAATATTTTTATTTACTTATATATAGAATCTTACATTCGTAACTGAGTATAAATTATTTTGGATAAAATCAATAATACTCTATAACACAATAATACTCATGTAAGATCATCTATATACTTAATTCATTGGAAAAGGAATCATAACCTGATCTTTTTAGAAAACCTAGGATAATCATGTGAAAATCCTCCCAATACGAATCAGTTAATGTATGCTGTTTTGAGAGGTTAAGTAAACATTGTCTTGGGTTCGACAGTGAAAATGGCTGATAACCTCTTAATCTCTCTTCTGAGATATATCTAAGCATGTGCTAAAATGAATGTATAGCAAGGCAATTAAGACCAGTCTCACTGATGATTTAATATTCGCCTCCCATTACAGATGTCAAATTGTCTGACATCCAGTGTCAGAGGTATACATAGTTTCAATATGCCCGTCAAATCCAGTTACCACATACATGTACTTGTCGGAATGCAGCTGACTATGACTACAGTGCCCAAGTTAAAATTAGATGTGCAGTTTTGGAATAAGTTGTTGAAATTCGGTAGCTTAATAGACACATGCATCTTAAAAAAATGTAATCAAACATAATTGCATGTGCAAATGAAGTAAATTTTCATTATCACGCAAAAGCAATATTGTATGCTTAAATACATATATTTTGCCAAATGTTGGGAATGATTCTGTTTTTCAGTACCACTTATATATAAGGAAAAAAGAACACTGACATGAAAGAAATATTACTGTAATAATACGTTGGATCTAGTAGAATGGTGAACAAAAATTAATTACCATTTTAATACTAGCTTTCTCTGTATAGTAATTTATAATAGACGTATTTGAAGAGTTTTGAATATATATACTTGTACATTGAAATTCTATAGAACAATGATTTGTGGTGGCGATATAATTATATATAGAATATTATGTTGGTGTCTTTTATTAGCATGTTCATTATCGAGGCTTAGAAATGAGTTCAAAAATGGGAAGTATCTGCCTAGCTATTTTGCATTTTCGTGCCGAGCCTAAAAATCATTTCGTGGATTATTCACATTTTTCGTTTGATGGAACTTTTTTTTTTACAATTTTAATTTATTTTTGTTTTTCAATTTTCTATTTTTCACTTTTATAGTAAAGAATGAACATTGTTGGTTGATGTACTCATTAAAAGAGAACAGATTCATGCGTTTAATTTCTGTTAAGATTGACCACTATTGATTTTGGGGTTAATATGTCAAAGGTGAAAGGCACTGTAACCTTTGTCAAAGGTGAAAGGCACTGTAACCTTTAACTTGAAATTCTGGATGTAAAAATTTCAGTTGCAACATATTTTTCATCCAGTGGCAGACACATTATTGGGTGTATATTGTGTCAATTTGTGTCAGGCTTGTTCCCTTCCATAGGCGGATTGAGGCACCAAACCCACAGCCCGCACTTAGAAGCTTTCACGCCGAGTGAGGAATTTACAAATCGCATACTTACGCGGCAGTTGGATGATAAAACTACTCGGCGTGGCAATCATCTACGCGAAAAGCTCTCGGAGTAAAAATGTATATATTTTAGATCAGACTACACCAATTACCAAGCAATCAGCGGGCAGGGAAAAAGTTCCAGGGTAAATTCGGAGCTATTACACAGAATCTCTTAATTTTGATTGGTTGACAAGGTAAACAAACCAAAAATCTTGCTAAAAAGTTAAAATTCAACTTTTGAAGAGTACTTATGAAGGTTAAATCTTACATTTGTGCAATGTATTCATAATTTGTTGCATAATCAAAAAAAGAAGTACATTTTACATTTGCCTCATGTTTCTACATGCAAGTAGGTGGGTCAGCACCATCCGACCCAAACAACTTTTTCAAAACATATTCAACGTATGATTTTTGTACGTTTTTTTGATGAAACTAAGATAGGTCTTTCAAAACAAGTAAGAAAAAAAAATAGCTTCCTGTATTAGGGAACTCAGTACAGAGCTTACAGCTATAATGGATGGCTATGGAAAATGAATTGGTGTAGTATGACCATTATTGCACAGAAGGCTCGGATTATGGATATTTATGTCGTTGAAGAAATATGACTTTTGGACAACAAAAATGAACAAAACTTGTGATTAAATGCATTAAACATTTGAACTACGGATCTGTTTCGAAATGTACTCATTGTATTTATCAGTCGTGTCAACTTTGTACAGAAAAGATGCTCTCGGTGTCTCATTGTTTGCACTTTTTCCTTAGAGGTGTGCAAAGGTTTGGGGAGTGGGGCTGGGTGTGTGGGGGAGGGGGTGGGGGCGGGAGGAGAGAGAGGTAAATTCGGTCAAATATCTACTTTCTTTCTAATGTTTTTGGGAATATCAGTATAATTTGCTCCAGGGTCACCATGGGACTCTGGGAAAGGGGTCAAAAGTTCAAATACACAAATACCCTAAACATTTTTTAATTATTTACAGTGTCCTAATGATACATAGTATAAATACTACTATTTCTGATCTGTGTACAATGTAAAATAGATACAGGGTTAAAGGGAATTGACATGCATGAAGAAAACGTGGGTATTTTGCGATGGCGCGCCGTCGAATACGTTCTAGTTAGAGCTGTTTTTTGTTTCCTTATAAGTGGTCAGGGTTTGACACTAACTTTTTTCCTCAAGTAGTCAGTAGGACTACCAACTTTCAAAATCAAGTAGTCCTAACAGATTTTGGTATAGTCCGTCTAATTTTAAAAATATAAACCTCGGAATAAAGGGATTTGAACCAAAGAAGATATAAGTAATGAAGGAAATAGTAGACATAAATGAAAAACACTCCAAAAAGACGGATTCCATCTCAGTATTCAGTAAGTCAGGAGGTCTTTTAAAGTCGGATAAAATCAGGATCCACATCTTCCTGGTCATTCCAAACAGCCCGTAACAATTTAAAATGCTCGCAGACACACCTTACTCCTTACATGTTATTTCATGTTTTTCATCTTTGTACATAAGCCGTTTAATTGAAATACCATTTTCGCTTTCTCTTCATTTGATTTCAGTTTTTCTACTGAAAGAATTCGCGAAAACCAATGTTTTTTTATTGGGTATTGCCAATTCCGTTAGAAACTTACCTTCTAGAATTTGCAGTAACTCTGCAGTTCTGCAAGTAAGAATGTTCTAAGCACATTCTCCATATTTTATCTTGATGTAAATGGAGTATGAGTCTGGCACGTTCTTTCCTGTTAGGCGCCATATAACCTTTCATGTGTTGGTGTGCCTTAAAACCCAATTCAAAAATTCAATTCAATTATCTTTTAGATCAGATACAGTAAACTATTGATTTGGTGCTTATGATTGGTTGAAAAAGTATCTATTAGGGCATATAGTCAGATTGTAAGGTATATCATGTTTTGTGTTACTTATTAATGAAGTAAAGCAATTGTCCAGTTACACATTTATTCAGTCTCTCACAGCTACATGTTACAACTAGAACTCCCTCTCTTGCATAGCATGTGATGTATATAAAAAATACCAGCTAAAAGTTGTACATACCAGCATATAACATATAACAATATCATTACATCCTTCCTATTTTCAACTTATTATGGTCAAATTTAAATAATTATTTAACTGCATTT
This sequence comes from Cyrtodaria siliqua, assembly GCA_037043455.1. Lineage (NCBI taxonomy): Eukaryota > Metazoa > Mollusca > Bivalvia > Adapedonta > Hiatellidae > Cyrtodaria > Cyrtodaria siliqua. Next base: position 47,597 of record JAWPHD010014039.1, read on the forward strand.
TTTTTTAATTTTTAAAATAAAAACCCTGTTCTGAAGCTAGTCTCTAAGGCCAAGAAAAAAATAGTCTCTGATTTTGAGGGCCTCAAGGATGTATAAATTAATATGTATAATTTAGAATTGCTCCAAAACGGACTTTGAACTCATCACATGAAGATGGAAAGAAACGTCACAGAGCAGAACAAACATGCATTTGTTTGGAATATTGTTTTAATAAAACATGCAACGTACATAAAAGTACACACAGCTCTCTATGTTGCTATTCTAAAACTGGAAGTAATTAAATATGTTAAACAAGTGGTTTGAAGCACATTAATTTTACTCGACATTAAAACGTTTTTATTGAAAACAAATAAAATAATAATCATGATAAAATTTGTTTTTATTTTAACACCCAACACTTTCAGAACTGTATGAGAGCATTTTGAGAAAATCAACATTTTGATCTTATTTAAAGGGACTGGAGGCAATCTAAAGAATATTTATGGTTAAGAATCCAAATAGCAGTAAAACTAGTCCACAAGTTTCCAGACCTAACATTTTCATAAATATTAATTACACTGAATGGAACACTAAGTCCAATTGAATGCATTTGATATTTTAATAACATGAAATTGAATCATACAATATCAAATGGTTTTAATTGTATTTTGGTTGACCACCCAACTTGTTCCAGATTGAAGGATGAACCTCTCTGATAATATCGGCCACCAATTTGTCGGTAGAATAACAGCTAATATAACTCCTGGCCTCTTGATGGCAGCATTTAGCGACCTTGAAGGTCATAAGCCTTGCTGCGGCAGCCATTGCCGGGTAAAAACAAGCTACAACAATCGCAGTATTTCCGTCGGACTAAAGCATTGACGGAAACAATATCGTCATCATCGCGGCACAAGAGATTCATCATTGCGATTGTTTTTATTTTTTTTGAAACAGGGGGGAAAAAAGGTTAGGGTCGGGACAAAATATAGAGTCGGTCGGGAACCTGAAACATGACTAATTTTTTTCTTGGCCTAATGTTACAACTTTATGTGCCTCTTAATGGAATAAATTTTCATTCATGTAGATAAAAGTCAACAGCTAGTTTAATTCATTCACACTAACAATTAAACAGCCTAACAGTTAACAATTATAGTGATGTTAATCAGACTGTGTTTATATCTGGGAAGCTGTCAAAGAGAATTGATTTTGTTTCCACAAATAGAACAGAATATGTGTTTATTCCAAATAAGGGTCAACAAGAGACAATAGATACAATTAAATGGAGAAAACTCTTCATGCAAATACCTAATGATTAGAACAAATACACAAGTAAATTCAATGTACATTTATAAAAAATTATATGTTAGCTAGGGCGTAATGTCAACAATGTGATAATCAAAATAAATGAATGAAACTAAATTTGGACAGTTTTATAACAGATAATTAGGCCCTCAATATAATGATGCTGGTATTTGCCAAATAGTTTAGATAAGGCCAAAAGGAAAAATAACGGTGTTTCCGGTGGCACGACCGACCCTAAACTTTCAGTTGTATCATCAACTTGTATGGGGTTTATGAGATAAATACATGTAGAATCTCACAATATCTTGCTCCGAAAAAAAAAAAAGGAAAAAAAAAAAGGAAAATGCCTACCGACCTACCCATTAAGTCACAAAAGTAAAGCGTTAGAAAAAGTAACGCTTTACCCGTAAATTTCTAACGCATTTATCATGATTTGCTAACGCGTCAGAAACATTCACTTCCTTTTGTTCTAGAGTTCATTGCATTTTTCACAAAAACTGACTCCAAAAATTGACTACAAAGTCCACTAGAAGACTCTTTAACAACTACCCCCGCCATAATTTTATAGGTGTAGACTCATCATTATGTGACATGAAATATGAATGAATGCTTTTATGTGACATGGAATATGAATGAATGCTTTTAACATCTTGTAAGTTAACTATACTTCTCAGACTCTGGTTCTGTAACCATTATCATCCCATAAACTTGGTGAGTGCTTATCAGTGAGTCTCACTGAGAGCAGTAATACAATATAGCTGGGCAATGCTGACTACTGACTCATTCCAAGACTCAGCGTCATTAATACGTGTTTATTTCAACCAGAGATTTCTTAATTCACTGTTTCCAAAACCTGCTGAGATAATGACAGTATTGGTAATGTTTATAGCAAGGTGTGTCTGCAGACTGGGTATTGTCAGTGTAAAGTACCAAACTGATAAGGAGAGGACATACACTTTCTATGGTTTGGGATTAAATGAAGGACTGTATCATAACTTAAAGGGAGGCACGGCAATCTTGAAGTATTCGAAATGGGTGTCTCGATTTATATATCCAGTATCATTTTTACTTTTACCCTGGTGACATTTAAATAAATCAGATGTAAGTATTCACTATTTCGTCTTATTATACTATAAGTTTTAATATATTATTGGTGCAATAATATCAAACATTAATAATATGCAAACACAAATGGCTTAAAGCCCCAAATACAACTAACAGGGAAGGCTGGTAGTGTTGCAGATTAATGGGCAATTATCACAGTTTGTGGTCATTATTGACCATGCACTTGTCGGCAAAGTTGATACACCCAAGAAGTTCTGTATTTATCTGCATAAAAACTTATTAAAATCGACATGAAACTATATGTTGGCATATACCTATAAAGTCTATGATGCTAGTTTATGCAGCAAATAAATGTAAAATAAAGTCAAGATTTTTCCTCGATAAAAGATAGACAGTTAGTATAAAAAATTATATATTTTTTTAAATCAATATGAAAATGAGTTTTGAGATTCATAGTAATATATAGTATGATATCTTGAAACTATGTATCTTTTTATGGGTTCTGCTGAAGTCATTATAGAGAATGAATTTTCAGTGTTTAATATTAAAAACCGTAGTTGACCATACATAGTATATGTTTTTTATTTTGATTACGTTTTCTTTCAATTCCTTCATAAGGTTTTGTTCAATTCAGTAGCATTTACTATCTAAACTATGCTGGTATAGGTGATGATTTCTAAGGTTTAAAGTCCCTCTACCATATGAGCCCCCGGGAAGAATCCCCCATTGACTCGGCATTATGTCTGGACTATTGTGTGAGTGATTGTGTGTAGTGCTATGTATCTATCTACAGTCTACTTGAAGCAGATATAGTGCTGCCACACTGGAATACCACGCCGTAGTACATGATACCCCACCCAGACACATTATTCTGACACCGGGTTGACCAGATGTAGTACTACCCAGTTTTTGCTTGTCAGAGATTTTTAAAGTCTTTGGTATGACGCGGCCAGGGGACTCGAAGCCACGACCTCCCGAATGCAAGGCAGACACTCTAACCACTACACCACAATGCTTCGGTATGCTGGTATAAATTATCCTTCTGTTTTATACATTGATGCTATGCAGTCGCATATTTCAGGAGGCTCTGACTGTAAATTCAGGCCAGCATGCTGCTACGACCGAGTGGAAACACATAACTCAAATTTTCTCCCTGGGAGAAGTATTTGGGGCTTTAATACAATTCTTATAATTAACATTAATGATTGAACAAATGCAATTTATTTAGGAAAACTAACGGGACGCCGCTAGTTTTTAAAAAATCTAGATTGCCATGTGTCCCTTTAATTTTTCCCTTCCATAGGCGGATTGAGGCACCAAAACCACCCCCTGGGCACGGATCCACCTATACGTTCAAAATACGCCCTCTAGACAAAGTTTTTACGAAGTTTTTCCCTTCCATAGGGGCGATTGAGGCACCAAAACCACCCCATGGACAAAGGTTCATAAACCCCCCCTGGACAAATGTTACCCTTCCATAGGCGGATTGAGGCATCAAAACAACCCCCTGCACACGGATCCCCCTGGACAAAAGATCAAAATACGCCCCCTAGACAAAGTTTTTCCCTTCCATAGGCGAATTGAGGCCCCAAAACCACCCTCTGGACACGGACCCCCTGGACAAAGGTTCAAAATACCCCCCTAGACAAAATTTTACCATTCCATAGGCTCACTGAGGCACCAAACTCTCCCCCACGGACACGGATGCCCTTAGTCAAATTTTCAAAATACCCCCACTGGACAAAATTGTAGGCGTATTGAGGCACCAAAACAGCCCCTGGACACGGATCCCTTCGGACAAAAGTTCAAAATATACCCCCTAGACAAAGCTTTTCCATAGGCGGATTGAGGCCCCAAAACTACCCCCTGGACACGGACCCCATGGACAAAGGTTCAAAATACCACCCTGGACAAAATTTTACCCTTCCATAGGCGAATTGAAGCACCAAAACACCCCTCTGGATACGGACCCCTTGGACAAAGGTTCAAAATACCCCCACCCCTGAACCACAGACCTAATAACACGTCTTTTATTAATATGTCTGCGCCTGGACAAACATTTCAAAATACCTACACCTCCTGGACACACAGTTCAAAATACCACCTCCCCCTGGATAAAAAACTAACCCTTCTATAGGGGGGTGGGTGTGGGGGTATGTGTGTGTTTGGGGGGGGGGGGCGAATATTTTTTGAATAGCCCATTCCTTTCAATAGTTCTAGGGAATTTTGGGTCCCCACACTTGATGAAATAATGTATACTGCGACTTAGCACGCAGTTGACATAGTTACGACACCTGCACACTAAATGCATTTTACATCTACCTACCTATCCTTTCAAATAAAATCTTCAGTAACACTTCCTTCCTTCTTAAAATAAAACCACCACGCAAAAGCAACACGCATACAATTTTCAAGATGGCTGTGACAAAGTGATCCTAACATATGCGCATGCGCAAACAATAACAAACACAAAACACAATAACAAACATGCCCTACATATGGCAACCTTTTTCACACTCAACATAATCTTATAAATCCATATAGACGCTCCACAACATACTTATCAAATAAGCCCCGTAATGGTGTGTGACACGTTCTCAACAATGCCCAAAGCTATAGCCACAGATTCATGAACTTGTGGACAGCCCCTTGAAGCATGACCTACTTTTCTACCAAAACCATCATATGCAATATTACCTACCAAAACTTACATACGGTACTTACCTTTCGCCCAAAAGTATTCTCGTCCACGTTTTTTTTTTTGCTTGTATGGTGTTTTACGTCATTTTCAACCCATGTAAGGTTATATATGATGACGGTCGATTTTTTTTGTCGAGGAGGCAGACCACCCACTTATCCTGGGTAGAACCAGTACTGTACACCTCCCGTCATCCGTAAGAATCGACACTTCCTCACTTACAAGTCGAGCTCGGTGAGAGGCAAAGGTTTACAACGCAACGTCGTTAACCATTCGGCCACGGAGACGCTTGACCCTGATCCTGTGGTGGTCAATTTTATTCACTCTTACCCTAGTGTCGTCCAAATTAAACCGGACAGTGTAAATAAAAAAAAACTCGCCAGGCTATATAGCCTCTAACAAATTGGCAACATTGACAGGCAACATAAATAAAACATACAGATGCTCATGTATATATGAATATAAAAACACAAGCTAGAAAGCAACAAAGTAAGTATTCACTGATTTTACAAAAGCCAGAGCAACAAGATAATACACCGTTAAGGTCACAAGACAAGATGGAAGACAATCATTAAACGCTACCACCATTTAGAGATAGACGTCGTCATAGGGGTTTGCAATCTATCGGATCATCGCACATTCAAAGAGGAAAGCATAGTGGCGTACTGTAAATGGCTCAACTACTTAACTTGCAGTGCGTTGCAAGATGATAGGGTCAAAAACTCGTTAGATAAATTTTCTAATACGTTTGATAAAGATTGTATGAACGTTTTCATGACCAAGGATCTTACGAGGTGTGCAACGATAGCCTTGATGGAGTAGCTTTTTAGTTATACAAAGAAGCCATAAAAGTCTAACAGAACAAATAGCATTAACAGAACTCATCCAAAAATACGCATTCAAAACAAACAAGGTTACGAATATTAAAGTCCTCAACTCGACTACAACCTCTAGAAAAACGAATAAGTTGAGAAACATAGATTTTTGCTTATACTTTTTCATTTTCAATCGAGAAATGCATATCGAGGAAGAAGGCAACAGTTTCAGAAACATAAGACGCAGTCAACTAGAAACAAGAAATATCTTTAAAAAAGATAGTCGGTGCGTTTTGGAAAGCACATTGTATAAGTGATTGATGGTCATGAAGTGAAATAATTTTAATAGCGAAATGTAAGGTATAGAGTAGAGCAATATAACGTTTTCTATCGGTATTCCGATAAAAGTTGACACGGCAGTGCCAATGTGGGGAATTTGAACAAACCAAGTTAGTGCCTTCCATTACGGAAGGCCATTGTTAAACTATTCAAAAGGCCACAACCCTGAAAACAAGAGGCCTACGATGGCCTGAATCGATCTACTGGGAAAGTGTACTTTGTTAGATGATTCTACATGCAAAATAGCAAAGCTCTAATCTTGTGGTTTCAAAAAGGAAGATTTTTAAATGTATTTCCTAATATTTCTATGTAAAACGTTTGATCCCCGGTGAGGGGGGCTTACTCTGACCCCAGGGTCACCATTTGTAACTTGGTAAAGGACCACTATATGATGCTACATGCAAAATATCAAAGCTATAGCCCTTGTGGTTTTAGAGAAGAAGATTTTTAAATGTATTTTCTCTATATTACTATGTAATACTGTTGACACCCCCTCGCCCCCGGGTGGGGATAATTCTGTCCCCAGGGTCACCATTTGTATAAACTTGGTAAAGGACCACTAGATGTTGCTACATGAAAAATATCAAAGGTGTAGCCCTTGTGGTTTCAGAGAAGAAAATGTTGGTCACCATTTGTACAAACTTGGTAGAGGACCACTAGATGATGATATATACATAATATCTAAGCTCAAGCCCTTGTGGTTTTGGAGAAGGCTGAAAATCACATCCGGGCACCTTGAAAAATAACGTGACTAGGAAATCACGGCGACCTTTAATTTTTAATAGGGTTTCATTACAAGTTACGATGTAAAATTAACGCACTTTGCATGAAAACTGAATAATTTATTTGCAATTTCAGCATTTCTATTCCTTTCTTCATCTTTTCCGGTTGAAGTACAGCGCAACAAATCACCTAACGATATACCATTTATCAACAACTACACTCTATAAACAAATCTACTAGTTGCCTTTGGCCTTGTCAGTCACATTTAGCCAATCAGCATTCAGTTTAATAAACACTGTAGGCTTTCATAATTTCTGTATAGCTTTCAACTCGAATTTTGATAGGCTTACACAGACACACCTCCTGCGAGGCCAAAAGTTAGCTTAAACGGCTGGCGCCGAAAAATAATTAAAAACAAACAACACTTACAGGATAAATAGTAAGCTAGAAACAAAGCATACGATACCACATTCGTAAAAGAAATTCCAACAGTGGCAAAAGGGCCACCGGGGATTTTAACCAGGTTTTATGCTGCACCAAACCCACTCTGCACTTTTTCTTTACCTTATTATATAGACAGCAAAACATGAAATAATAAAGGATGTATACAAAATAATTAGATCGACCACACAAAACAAAACCTTTTTTTTTGAAAGTTCAGTACACAAGGAGTTATCCCCATTTTCCTTAAACCATGCATTTTTGGTAAAAACACATAACATCTACAAACATTACCTCATTTTGTCAAGGACAATATTCTCTAAACGTTGCTTTCGAAAAAATCACATAAAAACACAACACCGGTTGTGCAGGTAGCAGCTTTTGATTATCAAAAATCATCAAATTACCTACCTTTAAGGTTTCCAAAGCATCCATAAAAGAATATTGCTTGGCAAAATTTGAAACTGTTTAAAGGAATATTTAGTACTCATAAAAGTGTGCTTAAAAACATCAAACATTGTTTGATTAAAGCGCTGTTCAAGCTGTCCTAAGCGCTCAAAAACTGGCCTATGGGAATACCATCAAAAGCTTTTTTTTCTTTTTTGGTGAGTATATTAATACAAAATATATGAATAAACAAAACAAGTAAAGCTTTACGCAAGCGTAAAATAGCTGCCGAGAGGAAATAGCATATATCTGGGTAGGGACTGGAAACGAAGTTCAACCGACCGTTTTTTTTCCTTATCAGACACATTCTTCCCGAGTTTTACCATCAGTTGTTCCTACAAAACATTTTGAATCAAGGTGGGCGACCTGCTTCTCTCTGTTCAAATACCTTGATTTGCCTTACATACTGATTACAATTCAACTTTAGAGCACGACATGCTAGAAGTACACATCAGCACAGAAATACAGGTGTTCACATGTAAGGGATGCGTGTGCGTTAGCGTGTGCATTACAACAGAGATAAACGTCTCACTGCTACCATGTGTTTCACACACATACGCCAGCTAAGAGTCTTTTTTTATTTGTTTATAGCACCGGAAATGATAACTTTCCACATTGTATTTGAACAACATTTAGTATCCTTTCTAGATCCAGTGTTTGTGAAAGGTGTTGTGTTCAATGTATGATTCTCTCTACTATATATAGAAGAAGAAGAAGAACATTTTTATTATGCAATAAACCAAACAAGAGTCATGGGCACAGCATCAATAATTACATGTATGATACAATTGTGGCAAGGTAAGATGGCATACAATAGTACATATCATGATTTATATAAATAACAGTATATTCAGGTACATAGTTATAATAACAAATGGCATTATATATTACTGAAAGGTGAATTTGGGTTATTGTTTGAGTTACACTATCATTTTAAGAAAATATACGTCATACGCACTTGTGCCAGGAAGAGACAGCGTGACTGGCATATATCATATTATTATTTACTACATAACATATTCAAAACTTACACTCTAAGCATCGTGTATCGTTTTTCAAATGTTTTGTATACATAGATTGCTAGATTTCTAATCTCAGTAGTGTTTTCACTTTTTATTAATTTCAAAAATGTAAAACAGTTTGGATGTTCCCAATAATACTTTTTGATATATTTTGTACGCAACTCCTGATAAGATTGACATTCGTCTTCTAAGAATTACCAAAATGTACATTTTCGTTCATCAAATGGTACACAGATGGGTTTTCGTCATCTTCCAGATTCTACTGCTAGCCTAAGCGAAGAAATTCTTAAGCGAGACAGGGCCATTTTGTATTTGCGTATATCTACTACATATAAGTATTTATTAAAACCAAAATCAACTATATTTCTACAAAATAAAGCTCTGCTTGAGTTTTGTAAACCACCGTTCAAATATTGCAGTCATACATCTTTAATTCTTAGTTTCATTTGATTAAGGAATAACTGTATATCGCCCACCCCTTGAGCAAGCCAGACTTCGTAGAACCCTAATGTAGACATAAAAATCCATATAAGGCTCGCTTTATTTCGAATTCAAGTGCCTGCACCACAACAAACATCTCCAAACTTTTAACTTCTTGTTTTACTGCCGTTAAAGATCACGTTAAACTATATTGTGATAAAACTTATGAAAACTCTGGGATTAATTTATTTTGGTCTATAAAAAATTCAGGAGACGTTCTTGATAAAATTTTCAAGAAAGGTCAAGTTTCATCAATAAGCACTTTTGACTTCTCTACACTATAAACAACCTTACCACATCACCTTATTAAAGACAAGCTAATTTCTCTTATTCAAAAAACATTTGCTAGAGAAAATACTACATTTTTGGCATGTAATAATTTAAAAGCGTTTTTTACTAACGGCAGTTTTGACAATTATACTATGTGGACTTGCTATGAAGTTTGTGAAGCACTCATCTTCCTATTAGATAATATTTTCGTCAGGTATGGAACCACCGTTTATAGACAAATTGTTGGTATCCCTATGGGTACGAACTGTGCACCACTTGTCGCAGATTTGTTTTTATTTTGCTATGAAAGGGATTTCATGTTGAGTCTTTCACCAGATACCCAGGCAGATGTTATTGAAGCCTTTAATGACACCTCTCGGTATCTGGATGACATATTGAACATTGACAACCCTTTCTTTCCAACTATGGTTAATTATATTTATCCTAAAGAACTTCAGCTTAACAAAGCTAATATATCTGATAATAATGCTTCTTTTCTTGATTTAGATCTCTCGTTTGAAAATGGTAAAATAATTAGCAAAATCTATGACAAGAGAGATGATTTTAATTTTGACATTGTTAATTATCCCCACTTGGATGGGGATGTTCCCCGAGCAACTTCTTATGGGGTATATGTGTCTCAACTTATTCGTTTTTCTAGAGCTTGTACTCGAGTTGAGGACTTAAATATTCGTAATCTTTGTATAACTAAAAAGTTACTCAGGGTTACCGTTACCATAAACTTCGTAAAACCTTTGCACAATTTTATTATCGTAACCCTGATTTTCTTTCCAAATATAAAAGTAATTTAAGGAATCTTCTGCGACAAGGACTATCACAACCTGACTTCTATGGTGATGTGATTTATAAACTTCGTAAGATTCTAGGTCATGATCACTTTCATACTATCTTTGTTAAACTTGTTAAAAAGTTTATCAAAAGAGGTTATGACCCTATCATATTGCAACGTACTGCATGCTTGGTGGTGGACCCTTTTACAGTTCGCCACTATGCTTTCCTCTTTAATTGTACGATGACCGGACAGGCTGTGGACCCTTTGATGACGCCTACCTAAAGCCCATTGGGACGGTGGCGTTTGATATTTGTCCATGATCTTTCTTGTCGTGCCCTTAATGGTTTATTCTCTTACTGCTCTGGCTTCTGCAAAGTCATTGAGTACCTTCATTGTGGCTTTCTAGGCTATTGTTTTTTTGTATTATATTTATTTGTGTTTTACTTATATTGCCTATTGATGCTGCCTTGTTGGTTAGAGATTAGATCATGGCGGGGATTTCTTTATTTACACTGTCCTGTTTTAATGGGATGATAGTAGGGTAAGTGTGAGGTTTGGTGCACCCTAGAACCGGTTTAAACCCCCGGTGGCCTACTTAGCCACTGACCGTTCCAAGGCGGTAGCCCTATTGTCAACCCTTTTTGTGTTTGTGGTGTCGTTTGCATTTATTATTGCTTTTGCCTTCTTGTTTGTCTGTTTGCGTGTTTGTTTCTGTGTTTTGTGGTTGACTGTCCTCCTTGAATGCTGCTTTCCCTGTCCGATCTTTTTATATTTCTTTACTTGAGAAACCCAATTTGTTTTTCTTGGATTAGTCTCTGCACAGAGTTTAAGGCTTCTATACACGTGATTAATATATATTGTTTCTAAGCTCGTGACAATTTTTAACCAATACATCTACCTATGTCTCCGTACACAAAACTATTTTGAGCCTATATCTTAACCCCTAATAATCGTCTACAAAAGCTTAAAAATGCAACCCTTTATTAAATCCCCAAACTTCTGATGAATAGTTAAGAATGGGCAAAATCAATTGATCAAAAAGATCAAGAGTATGTTTAGGAGGCGAATCGGTAAATTTATACAAATATGTGTTCATCTTCAAAATAGCCTTTAAGGCTTGACCAGCTATCATTTTTTCATTTTCATTATATGAAGCACCTGAGGTAAAAATCACCCCTAAATACTTACATTTATTTACTATTTCCAGTTCACGATCTTTGTAATGAAAATGCATATATATAATATATATGCAAGAAGGATCCTATGCATGACATACATTTAATTATGGATCGATTACATAGATGTTCATAACATTTAGATATTTAGTATTATTTTGTTTTATTTTTATTATATAAAATAATATTATATAAGTAATGGATGACCGAATCGGTGGACAGTATGCATTGCATATATGTGATATGATGTTATTTATATTTCTCTCAGTATATATAAACGTCATATGCATCGACCTTTCAAACTGTTTTTTCTTAATACAGTCTTTGATGCAACCACCCGGCTGGAGTTTTAAAGGGGCCTTCCCGGAATAATTGATCACTAAAAACGTTTTGAGAGGAGGGGTACACATCAGATGCAGATCCAAGATTTTGGTTTGAGTATTTGTGTGGGGGGTGGGGGGGGGGGGCGGGAGGGGGGGTGGTGGAAGCGGAGGATCCTTCTAAATAAAATGTTTTTCTACATGACGTTTACTGAATCCTGCTGTAATTCTATGTTAAATCCAATGATGACTAACAGTAGAAATGGCGCGCGCCTCATGTAATCCGGCATTCATGCATACATTAGTTATACTTTTGGTCCGCCCTATCACTGAATCCGCCTTAGTACATGATGAATACAAAAATTCGAATTACACCATTGTTAAAAATGAAGATTTTCTTTATACGCCATGTGCCTTCAACACACGCACATGATACACATGAAAAGCATGCAGGTGAATTGTAAATTGAAACATACTGTATGGTGAAACATTCGGATAAACAGGTAATTTGATCGTATTGATATGTTATTATTTAGTTTGTGCTGTTTTATAGGAATATACTAATAAATTACTCTTGTGTTGACATGTTTCTATTCACAACAGTCACTCAGTTGTGTTTAATACATCCAAAAATATAGTTGCCATTTATAATAGTTTGACAATTAAAACCCGTCAGTGCCACCATACTATAGCAATGAGATTATTTTGAAAGTACATATATATCTTTATTTCCTCCATATTGAAGATTCACATATATAAGTACAAACACTACAAAGTTACACTTACACGTAATAACCATGTATATAAAATGAAAAAGAACATTTTTACAAGTACATTTAAAAAGTTACCTGATTTTATAGTTATTTCAAACTAATATAGAGTCTCAAGTAAATGATAATAGATTAAAGAAGTGATACATATACATCAATGATAAATGGCAAAGAGCATATTTCAGCAATTGGTGGTCATTCGAAAAACCTTATCGAAACGAAATTACAAGATTAATCAGACCCATTTAAGTGCGCATAGATCTGTCTCCTGCTACATTACCACAACACACTTACAATATATAATTCATTAATACAATATAATGTATAAATCTAGATAATTAGAAGATTTAAACGAAACACGCTTTATATTATATATTAATACGCAAAACACGCACTATTTTAAACATGTAGAATGTCAAATAGCACTGCAAGGTGCTGTGACAACACTATAAAATGAACGTGAACCTATGTACAAATAACTTTACAAAGTTATCTGATTTTATAGTTCTTTTAAACTTTTGAGTCTCGAGACATACATGAATATATATAATGTTTATATACATCTATACATACACATACATATATACATATATATACACACATACACATACACATACACACACATATACATACACATATATACATACATATACATACATACATACACATACATATATGTATATATATACATACGTATATGACAAAGAACATACTTCAGTAATAGGTGGTCATTAGAAAAACCTTGTCGAAACGAAATTACAAGATTAATCAGACCCATTTATATACGTATATTTCTGGCATTTACTTCCTTGCCCCAATACACTTTTATTTTAACATGCAGTAATATCGATTATATCGCATTGTGCTGTGACCACATCAGACTAACATATATTATAGACATTTCTAAAAAGTTAATATAGTCATCTTTGAGCAAACGTTCTAATTCATCACATGGTGCGCCTTACATAACACCAAGTCTCGCATATGAATCCAAGTTAGTTATAAAATGCCAAACAGGAAAACCAAATGCTACCTTCAGGTCATACATACATTTGCATCTGTATTCACATAAATAAACGCATTCAAACATAGAATGGTTAACATCACATCTATATAAGACACCGCACTTTGAACAAAGCTTTTCAGTTTGAAACGAGCAAAGCATAGACACCATGTTTATGACATTTCTGCAGCTGCTCATCAGTTTTGTGTTATTACGACACATTCTCCATATTGGACTCTCGTTAAACACTGGCTGTCACTGTGAAACTCAAAAAGATCTGGATCGTTTATCCGCATATACCATAAATGTTCTTCGCGCTCTTTAACTCGCCGATTTATTTCTCGCTTCCAAACATATTTTGATGGGAATACACCATTTTCAAAATAATTTTCTAATATGTCAAATAAGCCATATTTCATCAGTACTGGTATAATATCGTGTACATACCCTTTCTGCGTATTTTCCGTCTGATTAAAATTGGAGCATAGTCTAAATAAAAATAAGTCTTTAATTCGAGAATGAATTTTCAGCCGACATAACTGACCAAGCAAAATGAGTTTTTTCTTATCAATTTCTGATTCAATTGAGTACGCACCAAGTAGTCCTAACGCAATGACTGGTCTTGTTTTCTTTCTCATGCCTTGAATACGTTTAATACAAAATCTGTGACATCTTTCTAAAAAGAGAATGTCACTTTCTTTGAGAGAGTACCACATCATATATCCAAATAATACTTTGGGAAGCACAATAGACTTATATATTTTCCTAGATGTAAATGGATGCAGCCCACCCTCCCGGTATATACCACTGCATTCGAGGCTTAAAAGAGTTCCCTTAATCCTTGCATTTGCTTCTTTCAAATTGGCTTCATGCTTCATGTATTTATCAAAGCGCACGCCAAGATGGTTATATGATGTTACTTCATTTATATTGTCATTGCCAATTTTCCAGATCCTTTTTGACTTTAGAAACTTAGACTTAGTTTCATTGCACACAATTACAGCAGATTTGGAAGCATTATATTCGTAACCCCAACGGCAAGAGTAGTCGTAGCAAATGTTTATTAATCTGTCCATACCAAGTTTTGTTAAATAAAGGAGTGTCATGTCATCGGCTGCCACAGTACAAGGAATAGATATTCCGCGAATATTCAAACCAAATCTTGAAACTTCAATCTCCTTGATTAGACCATCAATGTAGCAAAAATACAAAAACGGAGAGCTCACGCCACCTTGTCTGGTACCGATATTAACTGAGAATGTTTCTGACTTGCATCCCTTGTAGATAACACAGCTTTCAAGATTATTATGAAGGTCAACGAATGCTTTCCAAGTATTTAGTTTCATCCACATGTCATTTAGTTTGTAAAAAAGTCCAGAATTCCATACTTTATCAAAAGCTGTTTTTACATCAAAGAAGCACACATATAATGGACGTCCTTCCTCCTTCGTAATGAGTACGCATTCACGAAGTAAAAATGACGTCATGAGGCTACCTATTCCACTCTGAAAACCTCCTTGCAGTGGATTCACTTGTATATCAGATTCTGTCTTGACACGGTGTAGTAATAATCTTTCGTACAGTTTTAAAATGTTTGAAGATAACGTAATTGCACGGTAGTTGCTTGGATCTTCTTTTTTTTTGCGACCACCTTTATACAGTGTGATAATCAATCCCGATTTCATCGCGTTAGGAGTGTAAGAATAACAATACATTAAGTTCGTGAGATTAAGCAATACCCTGTTTAACTCATTCCCTCCGTATTGCAAGTGCTCATTATAGATAGAGTCACTGGAACATGCTTTTCCTTTTTTTAAATGCATCAGTTCTTCGTTATATTCTTCCTGTGTGAATGGGATAAACGGATCGTTTTCAGTGCTGCGTTGTTTGAGAACATCAACATGGGATTCAATAGTTTGTCGGAATTCTAAATTGAATGAAGGCTTAATAACATCTGTATATAGTTCATCAAAGAACAATCCCCATTGTTCTGCTATTGATTTTGCATTTCGATATATCTTATTGTTGAACTTCATTTCAGAGCTTGTATGCATTTTGTCTTTGTTTTTCCTTGCCGCTATTAGCTTCCAGAAATACCCTGCGTCCATTTCAGCGGCGTTATCGATGTCTTCATTCAGCGAATTTAGATATGTTTCTGAAGAAACCCTAAGATGTTTATGAAACGACCTTTTGGCGTCCTTGTACCTAGTATACGCAATATGTGCGTCATCTCTTGGTCTGCCATTCTCAATCCACAATTTCCTCAATGTCGCATACTAGAATGTAACTCTTTAACAGCGCTATTCCAATAGGGCTTTAAATAGTGTCTAAACTTAGCTCGTTTAAAACTTTTCTCTGAAGCTTTAACTACATCAGAACAGATATCACAATACATGTTATCAATACACAATCTAGCCTCAACAATTGTAGTTGGTGGACAGTACACACGATATTTTAACATACAACTCAATTCCTTTGTATATGATACAATTTCGTCACTTGTAACGTTTTTCCAACTAACTGTTTTACGAAAATTATCTGTCGTTCTACTTAAATAATCAACATGTGGCAATCTGAAAGCACAAACTAAAGTTCTATGAATTGAAACATTCAAAGAATTGTCATCTAAAAATAGCACAACCAAATCAAGTCTATCATATCGGTTGGCATTAAAATATGATCTATTAAAGACTCATATTCACCATTATATGAGACAAATGAGGAATGTG